>BRDA01009961.1:0-40843 GCA_036984385.1 Crenuchus spilurus
TTTGCGTCGTAAACCGAATTTCGTGTAAGTCGGAACATATGTAAATACTGAACATAAATAACATACTGTAAGCACTTATCCTATCCTAACAGTAATGATCAAAAAACACGTTTAATAAAATACGTTTAATAATGAAAGGAAACAGCCGCGTAACTGTGTATTCTTCCACCGCGCACACCAAACACGAAAAAAGGCTTTATACAGTAAAGGGGAGATGTGACGTATCCACGAAACATCGTAACTCGGGGACAACGTAACCCGGGGACCACCTGTATATGATTTTAGGGTGAAAAGGCAATTAAACATTGAGATGCTTTAGCCTTGTTGAATGTCTTCTCATGAACAAGAATATTGAAAAAAGTCCTTATGAGGAACATTTATGTCTGCATCAGCTGATGTATGTGTACAATGTGTGCAAAATGGATGTTGCAGTTGAATTGAGGCATTTGTAACTGGGAGGTGGCTTTATTTCAATTAGTTTTAACAACATCGAAATTGCCCTGTACATACTCAGAAAGGCTCAAATATGGAAACAGATGATCTTCCTCTTAAAGACCTTCTTACAAACTGCTGCAAGCTATTCCACAATCATGTTTAAAGGGAAATAAATATATTCTTCCACTTTTTATTAGAATTTCACCTAATATTGACATTTTCTAATCTCAGGTAAAGACTCAAAGTTATATTGCTGTTTAATTGTAGCTTTATGTTTTATATAAGTATTTGTTATACATAAATTGTTGCATAAGTACACAACACTTTGATCAGCATTCTAGTTTTTTAAATGTGCTCTATAAAGGAATAAGTTATAAATGGTCCCTTATCCTAGACGTATCTGGTCAGACATGTTTAGTGTCTAAAGTTCTTTAGTTTTGCCACTGAAGATGCAAGGCTAATGTAGCTAGTACCTAAAAAAAAGTATCTAGTAAAATGTAGCTAGTAAAAAGTAATGGCAACCTTGAGGTTTCTATAATATAAGCCTTGTCACTCCAATGCAAAAATAAAGGAGCAAATTATATACATTCAATACATTACATTTGGGGTAAGAGGAAATTTGTGAACATTTTAAATTTCCAACAACAGAATAGGGTAAAATAATAGACTCATACGTAGAATACATGTAGGTTTAGATTTTATAAACTGAAAGTTATTTGTCTTATGTGGTCCACAAGTTAAGTGTTTGAGTATTGACCTCCATTTCCTAAGGCCATACAGAATAAAAGAGAAAAAAAAAACTATTGTGGGAGTTACCAAGGTTTTTTCCAAACTCATCAGTCATTCACAATCATGCCAAATGAGCAACATAATCACTGTAGTGTGAAAATTTTCTTCATGGACATTTGTGGCAAGGACAGCACTTTGCATGACATTCCCCCAGGCTCAAAACATCAGTATTCATTGGAAATGATTTGATTTAATCACCTGACTAACCATTCTCAGATACGGAATCTATGACGCTGTTATCAACTGAGAAATGACATTTTATCTATGCAGTATCAGCAAAGTTAGCAGTAACCACCATGAACCATGCAGATGGGCTCATTTTTACTGTAAAATAATGTACTGTCATGATCTAAAGGGACATTTTACCTGATACCATGCAAATGTCTCATATCTAAGGGGGTTTCCAGTAGCGTGTATCAGTTTCATGTTTCAAACGCTGCCCTTTACCACATGCCGAAAAACAACTGAGTGCTTTTCTTTTATAATTGCAAAATAAAGATGTCAAAAATGGTCAAGTTTGTCCTATTTTATACCTCATTCTTTTCATGGAGGAGACTCTTAATGCTCCTCTGTCATGTTGAAATATGGCTCATCATTTGGAACGAGGCAGTCGCATTGACTTCAAGCTGCTTTCATAGCTACATGAATGTTTGATGCCTACAGATTTTTAATGAGCCTCATCGGTCCCCATCCATCCTTACGCAGCAATGGAACAGACAATAAAAAAATTCCCTCATTTCTCTTTTTCTGTCATCTTTAATGTCAAGCGCTGTGCCATTTCAAATAGCATTCACCTGAAAGACACAACTGCAGTGTTTGCCAGCCTCTCAATGGAAAGTCTACTTTCTTGGACTTTTCTATGTGATTGCCAAACAGAACTGACTGACTAATAGAGAAGACGATGTGATATGCTCCCAACATCTACAGAAGAGGCTTTGGCTAATGATCTATGCCTGGCCGATCTAGTCAATTACCTACTAATGATCTGACCCACAGCCGCTGTGTGTTGGCTGACCGTGGAGGAGTAATTACCACACACTGATATGCTTACCTCAGCCTCAGAAACACACCAGACACATTAAGAAGGAGTAGTTTAGAAATTCTGAAGGTTTATTAAATGTCACTCTGAACATTGAAACACATTTTATAGATTTAACCAAAAATGAAAGGAAGAAAGAAACAATGTAAGGAAAGGAACCAAATGAAATGTAGGCCTACAAGACAAGAAAACAAAGTTGAATATGAGAGCCTTTACTGGAGCATGCCAAATGCCGAATGATTGAATTTCCTCTCTCTGAAAAAAAGTGCTGATCTCGTCCTCATTCTTTTCCAATTTACAAAGGTCTGTATCCCTCTTATATTTGGTCATAGAGATGGTGACTGCGGAAGGGTTGCTGCTAGAGAAGGCGAGGGATGAGCAAAAGGACAGAAAAGCGAAAGCATCCGTTCATATTTCTGTGAAGCAAAGACATGGGCAATTTCACGCACAGGGAATTTGCATGGATGAGTGGTAAGGGCCTGCAGGAGACAGCTGCACTTTCGGACACCTCCAGCAGGGGGTCCTGAGTTCTGGGAAGTTAATGAGCTTGGCCTTTCCCCAGAAGTCCCATGCTCTCGCATTTTGCATGGCAATCTTGCTTTAAACCTCTCATTTCCATATTTGGCCATTAGTCCAGTACATCATTTAGCTGTAAACTATTCTCTTCTTTAGCAGTCATACGTAGAGTAGAAGACATACACAGGAGGGTGTTCAAAAAGCTTTTCCCTCATTGCCAGACTCGAGGTAATGGCATTAGCTTTGTCCTCGCATGCTAGAATATGAGAACACTTGTAGCACAAAAAGCCCTCTACTCACGTCTGAGGGGAATATTTTAGCTGTCAAACCCATTCCATCTATAGGCCATCATCCTCTGTAAAAAAATCATTTCATCTTGCCAGCAGTGACTGCTAGCTGAGGCCCCAGGCTCTGCTTATTGAGAGAATTAATGTGTCATAATCTTGAAAAAAAAACTGTCGGCTTGCCTGAGTGCATTACTTTTGAAGGGCCACTGACAGTCATTCATTCGGTTGCAATTCCAAGTTCCTCTGACAGCGAGTTAGCTTTCAATACATAAATACCACCATTTCACCAGGAATAACCACACATTTCTTCTTTAAGTTTGTGTTTGCAAAAATAATGCAGGGGTTCTTCGTTTCTACTATGACGGAAAAATTGCTCCATTCTGACTTTTTAAATGTTTTTCTTTTCAATAGAAATATAAAGGTGACATGTTGCTATGAAACACTATTTTTTTAAAGTGCAGACACCTTCCATCTCAGACGATACTCATTTTTACAGTTACATCAAATATCATCATAACAAACAGATAAAATAACAAAGCAGACACATACATTTTGTAGACTGTAACACCATACTGTGCAAAAGGCCATAACTCATTTTTGTTTTGACCTGGGAGGATTTACACATGAATTGGGCATGAATGAACTCAGTACTGAGGTGTGCAAAGCATTGATTTATTCATAAATTAACAGAAATTAAACTGAACTTAACTGAAATTAATCAAATGTGTATAAATAAGCTTTAAAATATTTAAACACCTGGGTGAACTGTGAATTTGTTTCGAGTGTTAAGAGAAACATTACTGTGTGAGGAGAGAGACACTTGGAATTGCCCAATTTTGGTGTTTTAGGTAGTTAGTGTTTGAGCAGCATTGCACATACCTTTATCAACCCAGGAACTGTGCTGAATTTTATAGTGAACCACCAGTAGACTCCTCCTGCTTTCTTCTGATTGGATCCATTATTTTCTGCAAGGTGTTCAGTCAAGACAGCTGAATGGAAGGTTTAAGCTTAGTATTTAACATACAAAGAACCAAACATAGTTAACTCTTATTGACCAGGTATATGAAGGTAATATACAATGAGATGTGACGAACACTTTCCTTTACAAAGTGAATAGAGACAGACCTATTAAATGCCAAGGCCTAATTTCCCAGATGCTGATTAAACCTAAGACTACACTGAGCAGAATGTTCAGTGGCGATTAAACACTGGCATTGCAGCTTTGTCCAAGACTGGGCTTAATCCATGTCTGGGGAAATGACATTCGAATTATTTAGAAATTGAGAAAACCTGCAGCCTGTTGTATACTGTCAACCATCAAGTAGTAGTCTCATGAATTTACTCCCAACTTGTACTATATACCAAAGTGAGGTTTGTTGTTCAATTTCCATAAAATGCTACACCAATGTATCCATTAAATTGTCACACTGGGTCAGCATGAGTCCTTCCTGAACAGCAATATGAAAAAATGTTCTATGAATTCAGACATTGTATCTGTGGAGCGCTTCACTGTTCCATTGATAAGCCTCGAAGTAATTGTGCTGTAAACTTTATGGTGCCATTGAGATGTCAGAGTGAAAAATTGTTCTGATTGGGCCCATCGCTCTGAGACTCAGCATAGTGACTATCTTTCCCTCTCTGCACCCTTACAGGTCAATTCTATGTTTTAGTCAACATTGGTGCAGCGGATTTACCAAAGCAGGGGTTGTATGCAGCAGAAGACACCTGACACACCCAGCTACTTTACGACGCATTAAGTAAAAAGATGACGGAATAAAACGGAATAGAAAAGCTTGTCTTCTGTCCCTAAGACAACCCTGGACCTCTGTGGGTAAGAGGGATAAGTCTTTGTCTTGTGAAACAAAAAGGCTACACATAATCCTCGCTAAATTCCACAGCTACTGATTTTTTTTTCTATTTTATCAACAGTTATTTCTTTTTTAAGGACAAGAACTTCATTATTTCAGAATAATATTCAGAGAGGTGACCAGGAGAGCGAGAGCAAAATAGTTGCCTAAATCGCTTCAGCACTAACACTGCACTACGAGATGGTTTGGGGTGGGGTAGTTTGGAAAGAGGGCTTAAAAACAGAACCACGCAAAAGGAGGGTAGGATACTACATCATCACACAGTTCTCACACGTTTCTGTAGTCAGTGTCTCTAACACCTACAGGCCGGCTCTCCTCTGTTTCTTCGCATGAATGTATTTTAGTCCATCCCATGATCCCATCATTTATTCTCTTCCCGAGTGGGCCTGATCTTCATCTCAGTGAATTTGAGCGAGTACTGCCAGCCCGTCCAGGAGGACCACTCTATGCCATCAGCATAAGATGTGTGCTGGCCACGCAGGTACTGTCCATTCAGGTTGGACGTGTGGCAGTTGCGGTACCACCACGCTCCGTGATAGAAGGAGGCACAGTTGTTCTCCGAGTGATCGTTGTCCTTGTCCTTTGTGGTGAATTTCATGCCATTGTGTTTGAGCAGTGAGTCACCTAAACATCAGAGGAAGAAGGAGAGAAAAAGAGAAAGACTGTGAGGCAGTGACACAAGTAAAAGCAAGAAACTGTAGCAAGACTCTGGGTAGAATAAAGAAAACATGCTGAATTGCTAGGTCCCATTACATTCTATTATGCAATTAAATGACTTTGAATAACTGAGTCTGATTCAGCAGTGAAAACAGAGCTGAATGTAATTCACCTTGTCAAACCACACGTAATCCTCATAGGGTCCTTGCTTTGTTGCACGCAGTCTGCTAAAACATTAATTAGCTTATGAGGGTTTACAAATGCTGACACAGCTGAATCTTCTACACAACAATTTAGCCAGCAAAAACTGGGATAGAGCCAAAAAGGCTTGAAATGAAGCTTATTTATGAAACATTGTGCATAAAAACTTTTTCTTAATTATCTTAAACCAACATATTCTGTAAACTTTGTAAATTTCCAGCCTGATTAAATATTGTTATCTGGCATTAAGTATTTTTTAAGTTATAGAGATGAGTAATGAGCAATGTAAGTGTGAACCTGTCAGCAGATCCTGGCTATTTTATGGGGTTAATAGATGTTAAAGGGATCCTTATTATGAATTTGAATTTTCCTCTTCTCTACTTGTTAACTAGTGCCAGTCATCAGCTGTTATTGCCTGCAGCTGACGATTGGCTTATTTAAAGTCTTTGTACAGTGTGTTTGGTGCAGAGTCATTGACTTTCTTTGTGCAGGTCTTTTTCTCCAAGGGTCTCACCCTTGACAGCTTTAAACAATCGCTGGCCATTCTTGGGTTCTCTTATCTGGAGCCAAGATTTTTCTTGACTTTCCTGTCTCTGTCTTCTGTATTGACTGTGAGGGTCTGCCCATAAACCAGTAGCTCTCTGCACGTTTCCCTTTAGGGCCGGGTACCAACAATGGAGCATCTCCTTCCATTCACCTTTGGTGACACTTTACCCTGTGGAAGGTGGGATCTATGTCCCTGGCATGCGTGCTGCCTGATCTCACCCTTATAGATGTTGAGCCCAGTTAAGTGTGGGTCACTCAAGTTGTGTTTGGTGAGGTTTACCTCGAAGCTGGTTGCCCTCAGCTGGATGAAACTCCACTCATTGGATGTTAATTGTTTACATCACATTAATCCAGGGAGAATTTCTGTATCTCCCTACCAGCTAGATTGCTGGCCGCCAAGTTACAGTAGTATAAAAATGGTGTTAAAGATTCAAATCAGTCTATATTGTTCATTTATAGAAAGACCTTTTTTGAATAGCTTTTTTGTAACATAACAAGAGCCAACTGAAATGAACTGTACACAAATCTACACAGGCATTAAAGAAGTTCAGGGAAAATAATAAAACACAAGAAAACTGTAGGATATAGTCACTTTAAGAATGTTTTTTTTTCCCTGATATGATTTATCATTTCAGAGATACCAGAGGAACAAAACAATGAGGATGAGAATAGCTGGAGACAACATATCGGGGCCGGATAAGAAAGAGTGAGATGGAAGGAGCAGCGTGGTTAATGTGCCCTTTTTAAGCACTGTGATGGACTGCATGGCTTGTGAATGTAATGTTGCTTTGAGTGCACGGGCTAATCTAATCCCAACTCTCTGCCTGCACTTGCTGCCAGGCTCTGCTGAGCCCAGGCCCTGTTGATGAGATCAGCCTTTATTGCCAGTGTTACAGTAAAGTCACAGCTCTGCACTCTACGGACACTGATTCCATTCTGCTGCTGCATGGATCACACTAGCCCTTTTATTTCAACAAAGGAGAACCTATTGATATAGTTATGTCATGTCATAAAGCGGAGTTGCATGTCATAAATTCGTTTCAGGCGCCTCATGGATTCATCAGTGTGTTCTATGAGGTGATGAATGACTAAAATTATTGCATCAGTAAAAGAATTGAATGTTGGAGTGTGAAAGAAGATTGCATTAACTGCAGAAGTAATGAGACAGATTTGGTGTCATTCGTGTGAAATATAGCATGTTGGATACCCTGCTGTACTGCACTGTGCAATGCCCCTGTAATGCTGAGTGATATTGATTAAACTGAATAACACAACAGTTTCATATATACCACAGTATCACAACATTTGTGTTATTTATGTCCACATTAATGAAGTTAATGAACCCACGCTTTCTGAGTACTGCTACACTACATGGATAAAAGTATTTGGATGCCTCCTCATGCATTGTTTCTTTTGAAATCTGGGGTATTAAACATCCTACTGTGCAGAGACATCTTTCTACTAGATTCTGGAGCATTGCTGTGAGGATATGATCACATTCAGCAAAAATAGTGTTAATGAGGTCAGGATGTTGGATGATTACCACCCCACTGTATCCCCAACTCATCCTAAAAGTTTTGGACAAAGCACCATCATTCCAGAGAACACAATTCTACTGTTTCACAGCAGTGGACACAGCCCACTCCAAAGCCCACATCTGGCATTAGGCATGGTGCCGATAGGTTCATGTTTATCTGCCCCAGAGAGAACTATTCTATTGGCAATACTTCTGTACAGGAACTAAACAAGCTGCTGTGTGCCTTTGTACATCATATCTGTGTCAGAAGTGGGTACAGCTTAAACATTTAGACATATAAGGCCTGTCTCAATACTTAGTGAGCTATCTAACTATATAGTGTCTATGTAGGTGGCTGTTTAAGTAGTCAGAGTTCTAACCTTCATTCACCCTTATAAGACAGATTAATGAGATGCTCTAGTTTAGCCAGCGATGACACGACTTATTCCTGTCCACTGTACGTGACTGGCATTTACTTACCTCAACTGTCAAAATGGCTTCTGCATATTGTCACCATAGATCTGCTCTTGCAGTTCTTATAGCAATTTTAGTAGAATAAAATATAATAATAACTGAAATTTATAAAATGGCATTGTTGCTTACCCTGCTACTGGTTGAGCTGGTCTGCTGCACCATGTTGCATTCTGGGATTGCCTTAACGACTGCGGAAGCATTCGATGCTCTCTCAATATTCATCAAAATAAGATATCTTAGTAGGCAGATTTTGTGGTATCTTAGAATTGACAGTCTTCTTCTTCTTCAGGGCGCACATAGGCTACTGCACAGTAAATATGCCAGTGTTAAATCAACACTATTAGAGTTAAATTAACACTGATGGTGTCAAAATTTAACACTCCCAGTGTTAATTTAACTCTAATAGTGTTGATTTAACACTGGCATATTTACTGTGTGTGATGTAAAAATGCTGTCTATGTTGAGAGCTCACTAGGTTTTGAGACAGATCCATAGTGACCTCTGTGCTAAAAGAAGGTCTTACAAATGTGACATACTGAAGCTTACACTGACTGGACTGTTTTTTTCTGCTTTTTTTTCTTATAACTCTACCAAAAAGGGCCCTGTTGTAAATATTAATAAGATATAACTGTTCTCCCGGAGAGAATAAAAATATTTATTTCATTTATTTAATGTATTTCAAACTATTCTTCTGTATGTTTTTATAAAAAAACAAAACAAAGAATGTGTATAGTTTGTTTTGTGACATAAATACAGGTATACTTTGATAAATGTTTTATCTATCAGCATTAAACCCCCCTTGGCTAAAATTAATTTTTCATATTTCCAAGACTCAATCTGCTTTAAGACCAGATATAATGGCACAATAGACCATCTGAGGTAATAGCTACTGCCCTCAAGCAAGTCTGCTAACCTTAGGGGGTTGTGGGAGGCTATCACAAAGTTGCTTTGGGCAAAGCATTAGCTAAAAGTAAGTGCTCTCCATCTTGCAAAGTATAATACAGTTATTTTTCCCCATTCAGTGTGCTACATTTTTGGTGGAATCCTCCTTTCATGTCCCTCTGGAGCAAACTCGACAGTAGGTGGGTATTCGTGAGGCAGTGCATTTCAAAGCATAACAAATCTTTGATCGTGTACAAATTGATACCAGAATATTCTACTCGTACACCAAGTCAATCATTTTACCAAACATTTTCTCTCAACAGAACAGCCTTCAAAGCTCCAGCACCTGAAAGGCTGGGTAAAGCATGTTTGTGAGAAGGTACGGCACAAATTCAAATCAAACGTCTTGGGACGGACCCACCTACCCATGAAAGCAGTACGAGTCATTAGGCATGCACAGGAATTCATAAACAGGCTCGCGATGAATACATTAGAACATCAGAGGAGAATTATGCATGCCTCCACTCGGACAAGCATTGTTACAAAATTATCAAATGCTCGTGTATAATTTCGTTCCTCTGTTCCTGGCCTTCTTAATAGCGGAGAAAACATTTGCGTGTGGCAGCAAAACTGTCATTAACACTAGCTTTGAGGTCGGAGGAGTCGGAGCGTTAGAGATATTTGATATGAACAGGCAAAGGAGGCTGAAAAATCCCATCTCAGGTAATTACATTTTTTCCTTCCTTTCACACTCTCTCTGTTTTCACATCATACGGGTCCTTCATTAACGAGCTCATCATTAAAGATCGTGAGCACATGTACTGTTTGCTCAGAATGGAATTATGACTCAGTGATCCCACTGCAGCAGAACAGTGTGTGATGTACAACAAAAGACGCTATTCAGAAAAAAGGAACTTATTATCTGTCCTGACATCAAGGATTAATGGACAAATTACAGGAGGTTTTAGAGAGTCAATCTAGTGGAATTCATATACAGGCAGAGTGTGTACTAGTATACGCCCAATGAATATCTTTATTGGAGGTCTTTCAACTAAACTGTTCTGCCACTTTCTATTGCTTCAGGAAGCTGCTTATGCCTGGTTGATCCACACAGAATTACCCATGCACAAGTACATCCTTCCAAACAAGAAGTGTAATCGGGCTGGGGGGAAATAACTCTGTAGAGCTCCCATACGTTCAACTCCTGCTTGCCACTAGCAGTGCATCATGGCTCCAGCAGGCCTCATACTCTCAACCTCCTGTCGGAACCTTTCTTTTCTCATTTCAGTGATGGTTGGACTCTCTGGAGCAGCGGCCTTCCATTTCGACAGACTATTATTTAAGTTGTCGAGGGTACAGGCCTTTTTTTTTGCCCTATCGCAACCTCAATCTGCCTTTCAGAAAAGTTACTTTATGGGTTTGTGTTTTCCTTTCTTTTTTCTACTGCCTATGAACCCACTTCACTTGTGTTCAATTCAAGTTGTAATAGTGGAGAAATCCTGCAGATTTGCAATGACATTCAAATATATGCAAATATCAATGAAGCACTTTTAGTTGAAGTTGAACATAGTTGAACGCTGCTCACGGTTGGACCTTATCGTCCCTATCTTGGTTCCAGAAGTCAACTGTCTTTATGTTTATGTTGAATATTGTGATACTGTAAGTCTGAAACGATCTTTTTATGTTGTAGGGTGGACATTAGACTTGAGCAATATGGCAAAAACATTATTAACAACATTCTATTATGTTCAATATGATATTACACTGCAAGACCTCTGAAGTACTTTGTGGCATCTGACACCATGACCAACGAAGGAAGCCACTGGAAGTAGGTACTCACCACTGCTGACCAGGCACACCCTCACAAGCCTTGCGGTTAATGATTTGGTTCATGCCTGTGCATTTCTCCCACACTACCATGTTGACTGTGAAAAATGTTCACATGCTGTGTAGAATATCATGAAAACTTTCATTTGTTTTTACAAAATAAGATATATATATATATATAATATATTCATTACTAGTGACTAATTCCAAACATTGTTTTTTAAATGTTGATATTGTTTGAACAATAATTTTACTTAATTTAATTTCTTTTTTGCCAATGTGCTTGCACACAATGGAATTTGACTTTTGCACTAATGAACACACTAAGCTGAGAGAACATGTGCCTGAAGTAGTGGGCAGCCCTATCCACGGCACCCGGGGATCAGTTGGGGGTTAGGTGCCTTGCTCAAGGGTTCTTCAGTCATGACCTGCCCGGGGATCAAACCAGCAACCTTCCAGTCACAAGACTAGACCCCTAACCACCAGGCCACGGCTGACCCCTAAAGCTCTATATTAAATATTCTAACAGTTTGAGAGTTCTGGATTTTCATGAGCTATAAACCATACTGATCAACAGTAAAACAAAATAAGGATTGAAGTTTGCATGTAGTTTACATGTAATTAATATAAAATAATGCCAGTTATCCTTTTTGAATTAAATTATGAACAACAATGAACCTTTCCCACAACATTCTACTGTTTTTTTGATGTGGCACTGTATATTCCATACCTTGACAAACAATAAAAGATAATCAATGTAATTTACTTTGTGAGTTTTCATAATGTTTTGACTGTATAATATCTGAATGAATTTTACACTTAGGGTGGCATGGTGGCTTAGTGGTTAGCACGTTCGCCTCTCAGTGCTGTGGTCTTGGGTTCGAGTCCGCATCTGAGCGGAGTTTCCATGTTCTCCCCGTGTCTGCGTGGGTTTCCTCCGGGGTCTCCGGTTTCCTCCCACAGTCCAAAAACATGGAGGTCAGGTGGATTGGCTACTCTAAATTGTCCGTGTGTTTGTATGTGTATGTGTGTGCATTTGTGTTCACCCAGCGATGGACTGGCGCCCTGGGCTTAGTTGAATAGTGTACTGCCCTGCCCTGCACCCAGTGAGGGGGTAGGGGACTAACCGTGACCCTGATTAGGTGATAGTGTGATAATGAATGAATGAATGAATGAATGCATTTTACACTTATATAGCACGATTCTCAAACCCAAGACCTCAGGCTGAGAGGCAAACATGCTAACCACCAAGCCACCGTGCTGCCCATATATCTAATAATGTACTAATGTATAATATGACTATAGAATAGATAATTGATATCAAAATATATCACTTTTCTGACGATTGAAGTTGAAGATGAAGAAATCATCAACAAAACAATAGTGCTAAGTGCCCATTTTGAAATCTGTTTTAATTCCACACTAAGGGCAGACAAAGCCCACAATATCCTGAGAAAAGCATGATGTGAATACATTTATCTTGACAATGATATCCTATTGTCACATGGCTTACTTCTAGTGAACATTATGTAATGATTATATGAGTATTTTACCATATATAATATGTAGCGACTGAGAAAGAACTAAAGTATGTCACAGGCATGCCAATTAGACTGACAGAGACAATTACAAAGATGAAAAGGAATCATTAGTTTAAATAATTATTTTTTTTCTTACCCACACTCAGATACTGTTTGCTAAAGAGGCCTTTGGGATTACAAAAGTGCTTTTGCATGTATAAGCTAAAAGGAACTCACAAAGGCAGTCCTCTTCTTTCAACCTTAATTTGTGTCCTGACATAAATAGCTATATTTAGGGATAGATTTAGCTTTTAGTGTGTGTAAAAAGCACATGCAACTTTAATGACTTTAAACAATCACTGACTAGATCTTGATAAATGACTCATCCAGTCACAGGTTGTTTTAGTGGTTCTGCACAAGCTAAGAAAATCCATCATTAATCACTACATGTTCTCAGCCCTGTCTCGTGCTTCTCTCTCTGATCAGAAAACCTTTTTTAGTTTGAAGCATTTGGCTGTGCAGGATTATTAACTGCAATTTTTTTTATAAATTCCATTTGCCAATCGAACACACTTGAGGAGCAACATATGACTACAAAAGCAAATAATTTGTATTAAAAAAATCACACAACTGAACTCAACCCTAAAGCATCTACTCCCTGTCCTCATAACAGCTGAGTACATAATGCTAATGACCAAAGGGCAGAGATGTTCTCAAATCGCTTCATAGTCTTGAGTCTCTGGAGTGCTAGTCCAAGCTGAGTCTCTGTGTATGAGTCGAGTGGAGTCTTAGCAGTTATTAGCTGCAGGCATTGCAGTCTACAAAAGAAATTCCCTACTTAAATGTGTCACTTTCAACACAGCTTCAATTAACTTTCAACATATGACAACCTTCAGTCTGAAGGACAGAACTGAAGTGCTACAGGCAGTAAATACAATGTTTAAAGGATAGAGGCAAACAATCTCAAATGTTGGTTAGCCTGCAGTTTGTATAGTATATATTAGGGGTGTAAAAAATAACCGATTTGAATCGGAAGACCGATTTTGATTTAAACGATGTGAGTGCATCGGTACATGCACCCATGAATCGGTCTATTTGTAAAATGAACTGGCCGATGGCCGGATTCAAGAGCTGTCAATCGGTTTGGTGTGATATGCTTTAACTGCGCTCTCTCTCTCTCTCTCCCTCCCGCCCTCCATCCCCTGCCCCCCTCTGTCTCTCTCTCTCTCTCTTATGAACTGTCGCGATACTCGTCACAGTCACGTTTGAAAGACAAACGTGTCCGACCACATATATACTGTACAACGCTCTGCCGAGCTTAAAATCTAAAGTTTGGAAGAAGTTCGGTCTTTAAATGAAGAACGGAGAACATTTGGTGAGACGACATGAGGAAAGTGGTGATGAGGACGCTAGCGCCGTTAGCCCAAAGACACGGCAGGACAAACTCAGAAAAACAGGACTTCTTCCAGCCAAAACTTGACCACAACTCAGGTAGAGCCAAAGTAATAACGGCTTCAATAATCGTATCGTATCGTACCGCATGAATCGAGATACATATCGGATCGTCATTTATTGGACAGATACACACCCCTAGTATATATGCTATGTAGTTGATGCAACAACTAGCTAATCCAGCTGATGTTTTAGTACATTTTGAAGGAATGCAATCTGGAATTTACAAGAACAGCTTGATTAGCTACAGAGTTAGCAAACTACAGACTAACAAACTGGTTCAAGTTGTTTTCTTACTTTCTTTATTAATTCCTCCTTTAGCATCTGTGGCACTTGAGCTCTATCCTCCAGACTGAAACTCTTTCTCTAATAAAAGGCTCATTATTTGAAGTCGTGCTGAACCTGATATCACTAGAAGCGGAAGTGTAAGATGCAGCACTACATACTCTAAAAACTAAGGCAGTACCTTACTCACAAACTGCCAGAGAATGGCAATAATGACTGCATGTGACCATAGCAACCTGACAGGTAAGCTCTCCCATAAGGCTGGAAATTAAAACTTTTATTCCACTTCTGTCTTAAATTGGCAATTTCAATTAGTTTTTTAACCCTGACATTTTGAGTCCAAGTTGAGATTCAGCTAAAAATGCTGACACGAATGCTCATCTCTGCTAACAGGGAATGTTTCAGTCGTCAGAGACAAACAAATCAGATTTAACTGATACAAAAAAAGAATTAACACAGTGTATGCTGTGACGCAGGAACCTAAAAGCATTCTGGCTAATTAGAGCAGACCAGAAGCAGCATTCTCTCTCTGATTTATGTTAATAGGAATGTTTGTTTATGTCTCCCATAATAAGCGAGCTGTCCGCTTTATTGGAATGCCACAGATGTATTCCACTGCTTCATTATTCCTGCCCTTTCCGGCACACTCCGAAGGTCAGCTGTGGGCCCAGGCCCGGTGAGGAGGCCAGCAGCAGGGGAGCAGAACCCAGGACTGATAGAGTGCAGGGACCCAATTAATGTTAAAAAGAGGCCCTGGTGGCAGTGCGGGTGAAGCATGGAGAATTGCTACTCCCTCTGCCTTGCCACAGTCCGAGATAACCAGCATCCACGTGCCCGCAATGCTACATTGAGGAAATATACACCTTTTTGCACCAGGACTGACATGGCTGAAGGCTTTAAATTAATATATGGATTTTCATTACACTTTCTATTCTTGTGTTTCTATTCTTCAGTTTGGTAGAGCAAAATCAACACCCAATCTCTTCTGAATGTGGAAAGTCACTTTATCTACTTTATCCCCCCCCTCCAATAGTTAAGCAAGAATGAGGACCTGATTTCCAAAGGCATGAAGTTTAAAGGTGACAAATTTCTTTTATTTATATATTTCTTTATATATAAAGGCTACTTGTTTTATTTCCTTCTTTAACCATTTCAAAATAACAAAGAAAATAAAGAGCCCAAAGCAAATGTTTTTAGCAGCCTCTTTGGGAAATATCATAGCCTACAAATGCTTTTTGGTACCTGCTAAGAGTCTTTCAATTCTTATTTGGAGGATTTTCACTCATTCTTCCTTGTAAAAGGTTTCTAGTTCTATGAGATTCTTGGGTTATCTTGCATGCCCTGCTCTTTCTGTTCTGTTCTCATATTTTCAATGATGTTTAGGTCTGGGAACCTTCAGCTTGTGCCCCTTGAAGTAGTCTATTGTGAATGTAGAGGTTTCTTTAGAAATATTATTCTGTTGTAGAAGCCATTATATTTCTATTTTCAGCTTAAATGTAGACAGTGTGTCACTTGCTTCCAGAATTTGCTGGTATTTAAATGAATCCATTCTTCCTTCTGCCAGTGAAATTTTCCCATAACAGTGGCTGCAACACCAACCCAAAGCACTAACAATCCACCCCCATACTTAACAGCTGGATTAGTGTTCTTGTCATGAATTCAACATTCTTTTTCTAAAAAAAAACAAAAAACAAAAAAAAAACTGGCCAAAAAGTTATATTTTAAATTAATCACGTCATAGGACTTGCATCAGGCTTGTTTAGTTGTTTTGTCAACATAGAAAAGGATATTTTCTGATGACTCTTCCAGGAAGGTCAACTTTGTGCAGGTGTCACTGCACAGTAGAGCTGTCCATCACCATTCCAGACTTTGCTAAATCTTCCTGAAGGTCTTATTGTTATTTATTTTAGCTTTCTAGCAATCCTACAAACAGCTCTCTCAGAAAGTTCTCTGCCTTCAGTACTTCAAATTGACATTGACCACTACTGTTAACTTCTTAATTATATTATTAATGTTTTGCTATGTTCTTGTATCCTTCTTTGTTGGCATCAGTTTGCAAAATGTTGGGCCACTGCTTAGAGGAGCCCTTGGCTTCTAAATGCAGGGCTAGGTTTGAGGAGTCATAAATCTAAAAAGCTTTGAAATTTGCATAAACTTTGAATTTTCTAATAATGAATGTTAATAAGCCATTGCCTTAACAAGTTTAATAAGGTCTGAGCACTTGGTAAAAGTTATTGGAGAGTTCAAATCTCTTAGGGTTTGGCATATGTGCTCCTTTTACTTATTTCATTCAAACATTGTACAAGACAAAAATAATACAATGATCTTGCTTAACTTGATAAATTCTTCAACTTGCTTAACTATTCACAATAATAGAAATGTTGACCAGGGGTGCTCAAATGTTTGCATGCCCTTGTATTACCTCAATTCAAGAGAACAGAGAGAGGACTCATATCAAGTCAATTTTCACATACCCACATGCTACTCTCTTTTAAGCAAAGTGTTCAGACTTTATGAAATATAATTCCCTTAGGCACTGTCCTAAACCTTCTGTCAATAGGAAGAGGCCAAAAAGGCTGAGCTGCTTTTGCTCAAAGTCACCTACTGTTTCAAATTCACAAAGCACACTTTGACACAACATTAGATAACATATTATTCCAAATTCCTTTTTAGCTCTTTAGCCAATACTATGCCCTTTTTGTCTCATAATGTCAGAAGATCTAAAGATAAACCCCTTTTTCCTACAGTTATTCTCTTACTGTTAGTGCATAGCAGAGGTTGGTCCATGGTTTGAAGAGCTGACTTGCCCCAGAGGATAAAAACTGGATACAGTCCCATTCTGTTGTTCAGCATGTGCCTTCAGAATACAGAATTTATAACGCAATAGGACATAATGCATCTTTGAGAGGGTTCTTCCTTCCCCATAAATCTAATACATTCAGCCTGGAATATGGAGCGCTCAGTACAGCAGCTGAATACTAAACCTTTTGGACAAAAAAGGACTTGGGGAGTGTACTGTACCTGCAGTGCCCGAATAGTCTGTTATGCTCAATGGGTAGCCATCCTCGTCAGGGTCGACAGAGAACAAACCCACTCCAAATGATCCGTACTGAGCAAAGGAAGTGCTGTTCTCAAAGTCTTCCAGGTCAATCCTCAGCTCATAGTTAGCTTGAATAGTGAGAGTATGAATCCGTTTCAGACCTGAAAAACAACAGTGAGGTCAGGTCAGACACCGCTGGGCTTGATGAAAGAAGTTACATAATAAAAAGAAAGTTCAAGTGAAAGCACTTTTCTATTCAATTTCCCAAGTTAAGTTCAGGTATATTGCATCAGCCTGTAGTCACCAACTTTTCTAGTCATACTGCAGAGTTTAGATTCAACTCTTTTTCAAATGTTCTAATTAGCGTCTTCAAATGATCCTAAGTTGTTCATTTGTTCATCCTAAAGTCAGTATTATTGCACAAGCATGCTTTAATTCAATATTCACTATTTCTCAGTAATAGTCATTAAAAGAGGTGGGAAATTCTCTCAAATTCTACATTTTTATTGTTAGTACATTTGTGTTTGAGGAAGAAGATTAATTTGAATTGATTTTGATGCACATATTGTGCACAAATTCATTGTACATACTTGGTGATGAAGAGTAAACAGCTGTAGAAAAGTCCTTAAAATTCAGTATCAACAACTTGTGGGAAAGTTAAAAAGCAGTGACACTGTCCTGCCTCACCCCTACCATACACAGCTGAGCATTTACTGTAGAGCAGCAGCATTTGTGTATTTTGTCATAGTCTCGAAATGGCTAGAAAAAAGAATGCTCTTCTAAAATAAAATTATGTATTGTCATGGAAAATTCTGGGTGACTGCAAACTTTTGATTAATAATGTACATATATACACCACTGGCCTTACCTCAAAGTGTAATTTTACCCTGACCACAAGTTTGTTTTTAAATAATAGAACTTGGCACCATAATGAAACAGATATGGTGTACTGTAAACCACCGTATCTACATCAATTCCTGGTAGAGTCTATCACTGTATCCTCTCCCAACTAGTTAACCTGAATATAGTAGTATATGATCTTAATGATCCTCTTCACACCTCTGAGTGCAACGGCAATTAAATTGTAGGACTCCTGTTTAACAGTGAGGAAAGCAGCACCACAAAGAACTCAGCTCACTGAGATCAATACCTCTATAGCAGACTCCAATTCTAGTAAGTTTTCACACTTAATATTCTTGACCCCGGCTTCACGGAGAGCAGGTAGGGCGCCTGACAGGAAACTAATGTACTTGCCTACATATGAATTCCCTTTGAAGACCACGCAGTGGTGTGAATGTGTGTGTGTGTGTGTGTGTGTGTGTGTGTGTATGTGTGTGTTACAACAACAGGACAGGAAATCAATATGGTTGAGTTTTGCTGGGTATAATCGTGACTTGCTGTTGCTCTGAAGTGGATGTATACAGTAGCATAAACTCAGTCGAAGTGGAGGGGAGGTGTCAGGTGAGTGTGTTCCATCTGCAGGGGTCCAGATTTGCTTCTCACTTCAAAAACAACATATTGTGCTTAGCAGATGCTACAGATATGCCAGGAAGAGCTGAGTCATTATTACCATTAATTGTAGAACTACTAACAAGAGTGTCTTTGGGGCTGAACAACTTTTTGAATTCTTTTCTCATAGCATATCAAGCACACTTTCAGCATGAGAATCCACACCTAGATCAATTTTAGATAAACTTAAACTCCAAAAGAACCAACTTGGGGAAATGACTTCAGTAGCAAGACATTCCATTTGGGTAAAGATATACAGCAGACATTTTTTTATATATTAAAGTTTTACAAAAGTAAGAGCAACATAATAAAGAAACATTAATTATATTTGTTATTAAGAATAAGATAAGTGCAGTAGGCCTCACCAGCTGTTGCGCACACTGGTAGACTCTGCCAAGCAGAAATGGCACACTAATAGCCTGTGCACTGACTAAATGGATGGGTCATTCACTCTGGAAGGTCATTGCTGTTTCGACCCAGGCACCCGCAAATGGAGCTCCACTTTGCCAGTCCACTCTGGAGAATGGTAATACATCAGAATCACCAGTCAGCATGCTGGTTTGATTTTAAATGGAGAAAGGATGCGTATAAATGTTTTACAAATCTCTTTAAGACAGTAAAATGTGATTTGTTGTATTTACTATGATTGCAGTTTATAATAAAAGCACTGGCTGAATCATTGGAGCTGCCAGGACATTACTTTTTTCATGAATTGTACCTTTTAGAGAAGGTCTCACAACAACAACTGAGTTAATACAACATATTTAATTTGACAGCATACACAGTGTCTGATTACCATATAGTGTTTGGTCAAATATCAACATTTGGTTTTGTATGTGACTATTACATTTGTTTACAATATTGCCAAGCAGAACACAGGATATTCTGGAGAATCTCTATCCATATAGTCACCAGGAGTAATAGGAGTAAAAGTAAGCAAGTAAATAAATAAAAATAAACAAGTAATAATAGGATAAAAGATATATAGTTAGAACGTCTGCTAGGACAGCTAACATCCAGAATAAAAAGACATGAAGGAATAGATTCCCATTTAAAATGAAGGCTAATGTTTTCTTATGGCTCAATGTTTTCTGATATTTCATGGAACTTTAATGGAATAGCTTCAAGGAGAATGACTTCTCACATGATTTGTGAAGTTTTAAAAAACATAATATGATGGACCAACCATGGAGAACAATTATATCATATTTACAGTCTTAAGACATTTACTACTATACTGGGAGTGATGGCATTTCACAGAAGGATTTCTAAACTTTAAAACTTTTAACTTGCATGTAGAAACTCACCCCATTAACTTGTAGTCTCAATGCTGTTGTAAATTATTTATTAGAGATTTGGGCACAGAAATTTGTGTCTGGGAGGAGCGTCAAACAGAGTGCTGCAGAGACCATAACATGGAGGCATGGTTAAAAATACTGAACCTAGCCTTTAATATAATCCTTATCCAGACATTGGATTTTCCAGCATAGTGTTCAGAAGTTCTGAGCTGTACGTGAAGTTAATGAAAAGTCATGTCTTTCAGTGTCCTCTCCGCACAGCCAGTGCTGTTGACACAAAGCCAGTTTGATATCTGCTGTTTTGGGCATTGATTGCCTCCACCGACAGGCTGCTTTCTCCTAGCTTTCTCCTGAGTCTACATAGCACCCAGCAAAATCAAACATAAACCTTCTGGCCTTTAATATTCTCACTTTTGTAGTGTTTATGAACCACAGAAGTGCTCTGGATTTCAGCCATTTCATGCTTTAATAAAACAGAGGCTCTATTTTTTTTCTTTGCAGACTGAGATGACCTTAATAGTTTATCCATCTGTACATTCACAATATGAACATGTGTGGCAGGCAAGAAAGATCTCAGAAGAAGATAATTATTTCTCTTATCAAATATAACAGTAAAGTAACTATAAAAACTTATGAACTAAACTATAAAAAATACGTTAAGCTGACAGTTGCTTTCCACTTGATAAAAATAAACTGGTGACAAAATAACAAGAAAAAATAAACAAATTGTAACCCTAAAACTAACCCTACTTTGATTCAAAAAATTAATTATGAAATAATATTTGAGTGGTTTAATGGCAGCGACAAAAGGTAGTCTCAGGACCCTTCCTTTCGACTGATGCTCTTCAGGGTTTACTAATCTAAATGGAAGCTGAAAGTCTCTGAAGCATATTAGCTTAATGATATTAGATAACAGAGGCAGTATGAGGTCATTAAAACTGCTTGTGCATTTAAACTGTCCAAAGAATAAAAAGTAAAGGTAATGTAGCTGTTTTCATGCTTGGCAGAAAAAAGTAGGATTGTAGAAACAAAAAAAAACTATAAAACTATATGTTACTAGTTTGTCACTATACCAAACTGAAAGTTTGTACAAGTTGCATACCTTAAAACATATAAAAAGACTGACCAAAAAGCCAGATATGAAACTAAGAAATTACAGAGGATATGGCTCAAAGAAAAAAGACAAAAGCAGTAGTTAATTACCGATACTTCACATTAAAACTTTGCATAATTACAATGATGTTGCTCATATTATTAAGCTATAAATGGCAACTGATCCTGAATTGGAGAAATATAGGCCAGTATGCATTATATCCCTTTTTATCTATCATCTCTAACATCATCAGCCATATGCTTAGACTCCCTCTAGTCTAATAATGTAACTTTGTGGGATAAAATTATACCATGTGCACTGATTTTAAAGATTTATTCATACTATGCTTAGCCAATTAGAGCACTCACAGCTAAGTGCAAGTAAAATTTTGAGGATGACTCTTGGCTATTGGGTTGGAAGAATACACATCTCTAGGCAAATAATTTAAAATTCAAAGGCATCAAAAAAGTCAAAGAAAATTAAGTACCCTGCTTGTGTTTAAACAGCCAGTTTCCTCAGAATTTACATAATTTAAGGGTTTAATTAAATCTCTAGAGAATCTCTCACTTCATGAAGTAAAGTAATTTCTTGGAGGAGATATATTAAACTGTGAAAGATTTTTCTGAATCAAAGCTTACTGTCAGGTATGCAATAATTACCTTTAAAGCACTTAATTAACTTATCTGAAAAAGACCCTATATAATGCTTTTTAACTTCAAAACACTTGGAAGCACAGTGGAAAATGGCAATTGTCCTTCTGTGATTACTGTTCAAATCATGATGTTCAAGGACTTATCATAAATAATACTCACAAATAAAGAGTCTAAAATCACTGATTAGAAGTGCACAAATGTACAAGCACATAGTACATGACAGACTTAATCTGTGAAGGACTGTATTGTGGAAAAATGTTTTTGTTCATAATTTAATTCAAACTGTCATGTATTTTATATTCATGACATTTTGTCATCTATTTTAAAATTCATTCACTCATTCATATGAAACCTTTATTTTTAATGTTGATACTGTTATAGTATATAGTATTAATAGTAAATTACTCAAACTCTAAATCAAATATTCTAATAATCTGAGATTCTGAAGTTTCATGAGCTTTTAGCCAACAGAAAAAGCTTGAAACATCACTTTACATGTAATGAATATAAAATAGTTTTATAGTTTTAAAAAATGTATTAAATTTTGAACAACAATGAACTTTTTACAGGCTTTGAAATGTTCTGATGTGGCACTGTATACTAAAATAAAAATTCTGAAAAAAGCAGAAAAAATATTTTTATTTAATGACAGAAAGTGCAGCTTGTACTGTGGCAGTAAGGCAGTCTGGCATAGTCAGGACTACTCTCCTTTTCTCCCCATGCAATAAGGCCTTGCCATTAATTTTTAATCAGGATTCTCCATCTGTGTAGCAGGAGGTGTTCTGCTGCTCATGAGGAGCAAGAAGAATAGTAGGAAGTGGAGAGGGAGCAGTCATGAGCTTAGTATGCACATATAAATGCTTTATTTGGATTAACAAGTATGATACAGTAATCATACCTAGACCCAAATGTTGTTTAGAGTCATTATATAACCCAAAAACTCTGCCCAGGCATTTTTGCACATGTATTTTAGCAGACCTCCATTAAAATAAGTTACTAGTAAACATATATTTTCCAAAATAGATAAGTAGACCATAATGGCTGATACAGAACTTAGCCTAACTTCTTTTCTTTTCCCTAGCCCAGCATTTTGTAAACCACACTTAGACATGCTTGCAAGGGCCAAGTAAAGATTACTGACCCTTTGTATTTTACATTCAGAAAAGCTTCTAATAAGGTTCTATTTCCACATTTTAGTAGTAAAATAATTTTCACTCTGTATATACCTTACTGTGAAAAAGTCTAAGGCACTTTTGAAAACTATTTATAATGACAGCAAGTGTGTTTGTGTTTGCAAAAAACACAATAAATCAATTAAAATAGAAAAACAAACAAACATTAAAATGAACAAGAATTTAAAGAAAAGTAGCTGATAAGTTGAGCTAGTATGAAGAAGGCTGGTCAAGTATCAATTTCAACAACATTACACAAACACACACACACACACACACACACACACACACGTTATGTCTTTTGTTATCAGTAGATCAAAGCTAATATCAATAATATAATATATTGTTAACAGTAAAATCTGTATATGCCTGATTTTAGAACCAGCACAACCCAAATTATAAGCTTTGTTTTAGTTACCATTTTATACCTGTTTTATATGATATACAATACAAGTCAAACATTTGGACACACCTTCTCAATAAATTTTGTATTTTTTTTTGCCTACATTGTAAATTAATATTAAAGTCATTCAGACTATGACAGAACATATGAGAAATCATGTAGCAAACTTAAAAGTGTCAAACAAACCAAAACAAGTAATCTAAAAGTAAAATATAAAAGTTTTAGATTTTAGATTCTTCAATGTAGGCAAAAAACTGATGGTATCAAACACATAAAGAGGGCAAGAAATGCAAGTAATTAACTCTTGACAAGGAACAACTGTTAACTGCCATTCCAGGTGACTACCTCATAAAGTTGACTGAGAAAATGCCAAGAAAGCTGTCATCTAAGCAAGAGGTGCCTACTTTGAAGAATCTAAAATATTCTGGTTTATGTTTTTTGTTTACTAAATAATTCCATATGTATTTCTTCATAGTTTGGATTACTTTAGTATTAATCTACAATGCAGACACTTTTTAAATAATGAAAAACCACTGAAGGTCTAGAGGGAATGTCCAAACATTTGACTGGTACTGTATATCATAACTATAATAATCTGCTGCAAGTCTTTAGGTTGTATGACTGATTAAAATATTAGTTTTTTAATTATAAGAATTTTTGAAAAATTCTGTCATAACTGTACAAGACTCTTAGAGACTTGATGTAACACTTCAGTTTGGAACAACACTACAAAATGGCTACCATGTGCATCTCTCTTCAAATCCTCTGTGTAGGCTTCATTTATGCTGCTTGGAACACACTGGATATCAATCTGTAATCAGTTTGTCACTGACTTCCACCAGCTGCCCCTCTGAGCTGGTCCAGCTCAGCTAGACTCAAGCACTGCTTCAGAGGTCATTTAGCTAAATCTGTCCAGTCTGGAAATTGCCTTGCCATTTGTATATCCAGTCACTTTTCAGGGCTGCCTTAAGGGCGGACTTTAAAGCTGTGACTACAGTGAAGAAAAGTAATGCACAGTATGTGCTTGATTAAATTTTTTATTTTTTTCTAAGTGGATAAAACAATTCCTGGAAAAAAGTAAATAAACTGAAACACAAAATTGCGTTGGTGCAATACAGTAATCATTTCCTTCCTGATTTCCTCTATTATTGCATGTTTTTCATACAGAATTGTTTCAGATGAACAAAATGTAATAAAAGCCAAAAACTTTTATTTAAAAAAAAAAAAGGTTTACTGAGGTATATGTGTGATTATTCATTCTTCAACACAGGAAATGTGGGAGAACAGTTTTCAAATAAAGAAAAAATGTGTTGATCTTCATAGCCTTCATAATTACTTGCCTGATAATGTCCACATATACAATTAAGACAATAATTTAAAAGGTCCAATCAACTGAAACTGTGACAAACTGTCCTGGATAAGGATTCAGGTTTCATTTGGCCCCCAAGCACAGTGAGGAACTTGGTAAGACTTTAACTGTAGCCTTGTTACAGATTGACCAGATGGAATGTGCATTGACATTTTTGGCAAAAAACACTCTACATGGGTTTGATATAAAAAGAAGAATGACTGATGCCCACTGCTAAGTACGTGAGGTTGTAGGGCTGTTTGTCCTCCAAAGGCCCTGAGAACCTTTTTAGGGTATATGGCATCATGAACTCCATATAACACCAAGACATTTTGAATTAAATCTGCCTGCTAAAAACTAATGTGTTGTTGTCATTAGATCTTCGAGCAGAACAATAAACCAGAGAAAGACCAGACCATAAGACCAGATCACCACAAAATGCTTTAATAGATAACATATTTAATAGATATCATTTGCTATTGCCAACTGTCACATCCTCGTCTGACCCTCGTTCACTTCCCAGTGTATACGTCATTGTCCACTTCCCCTTGTGATGTCATGTCACCATACACATCTGTTCCGGCATGTGTCTCACTAATTAAGCCCTGTATATATTCTCCCCTGGTCTTCTTGTCATTGTCAGTCATTGTTCATGTCTTAGCGTTCGTATCCTGGTGTCTTGTGTTCAATAAATACTCCTATGGTGGGAACCGTTCTCTCTCCCACAATAGGAGTATTTATTGAACACGAAACACCTGGATATGAGTGCTGAGACATGAACAATGACTGACAATGACAAGAAGACCAGGGGAGAATATATACAGGGCTTAATTAGTGAGACACATGTGGGAACAGACGTGTAAGATGACATCACAAGGGGGCGTGGACAATGACGTATACACCGGGAAGTGAACGAGGGTCACATGAGGACGTGACACCATCACAGTCCCCTTATCTAAACCCCATAAACAACCTGTAGACTGAAGTAAAAAGGAGTGTTGACAATTGCGTATGGGGAATTTGGAAATAATTAATTCCTCCAGGAGAATGCACACAAAAGAATCTAGGATCCTGGACAACCTGGAGTGGTTCTGTGAAGAGGAATGGCCCCAAATTTTCTGATCAGTGTGATCAGTGTGTTGTCCTGAAACAATTATCTTGTCTCCTCCTCCCCTCACGTGCTTCCTCGGCTAGTTATTGCTGGTTTTCAGGTTCTTTTTTTCTTCCATTGTTTAATGGGTGACAGTAGCCTGCCTCAACTTCATGTAATTGGTCTAAAAGTCCAAACCATCCAAAAAGTGTTTTTACACTGCAAGTGAACCAAACTATGGTTTGGTTGATCCAGACCAAGATGACCTCTTTTGGTCTTTTGGTTTACATCATGGTCCAAAGCACCTGCTATTTTAGTTTGGACCAAATTGAAAAGTCTGAAGGTCCCTAAGTGCTGTTTATTAGTCATGAGTGGTTGTACAAAGCAGGCGGCATGGTGGCTTAGTGGTTAGCATGTTTACCTCTCAGCGTTGGGGTCTTGGGTTCGAGTCCCTATCTGAGTGGAGTTTCCTTGTACTCCCCATGTCTGCATGGGTTTCCTCCGGGGTCTCCGGTTTCCTCCCACAGTCCAAAAACATGGAGGTCAGGTGGATTGGGTTCTCTAAATTGTCTGTAGGTATGTGTGTGTGTGTGTGTGTGTCACCCAGCGATAGATTGGTGCCCTGTCCTGGGCCTAGTTGAATAGCCCAGTGAGGGGGTAGGGGACTAACCGCAACCCTGATAAGGATTAAGCGGGTGTGATAATGGATGGATGGTTGTACAAAGGATTAAACACATTGGTCCCAATAATTGTGGCAAAGGCAGTTTTGTTAAAGTAAATTTACTTTCATTAATGGTTGAATTTTTCAAATGTTTACAGTGTGATTACACAACTTCTCTCAGTTCTCTAATTCACCTAATGTCTTATACCTCTTTTTACTCATCCTTACCACTGAGGAAATCAGGAAGATGGAAATTAATTTTTTACAGCACTGCATATCTTTTTGTGTGGTCATAATAAGGTTGCCATAAAAAGTTTTTATGCAGCAGTTAAGGCAGGTGAAATATAAAAGTGCATGTTCAATGCAGTCTATCAACATTCATGGCTGCCATATTGCTTTTATGCACACAGACTCTCATGACATGCACACAACATGAGCTTTGTACACACACCGCCTTCTAGCACTCACACATAAATGCACAGAGAGTAACTCACCCTCTAGCACTCAACACACTCCCTCTTTATTCCAAACACATACACACACTCACATATGCACTCTAGATGTGACTGTGCTGTGCCTGTGAACTCTCAGGTCTTGGTATGGGGTCTTTGAACACCTGGCATCTGAGTGACAGTAGCTCTAGCCTTTTCCAGGATGAATCATTCCTCCATAACAAGCCTGGCCCCACCCGCCTAACTAAACCCCCCCACACTCCCATCACAGCCACCTTTGGACCAATATTGATTTCACTCGCTTTCTGAGGCCCCCTCTGAATAAAAAAATGCTCAGCACATGCATTCCTTGTTCTGAGCTGTCTTGGCAAATCCATTTTTTGCCTTGAGCTCAATTATATGCAAATCAGTATAGAGAGAGAAATTTAATTAGGTTGTTGTTTTCCTGAGTTTTCATGTACATTTTTACAGGCTGATGATGTCTCTTAGTGTCAGTGGTCTTCTAGTTGTGGTAGTCACTGTTTAACCCACAGAAGACTGAGGATCAGTGCATACAAAGGAAAGCACATTTGCATGAAACCAGAGACAGAGGAGCAGGGAAAATGAACAACCGGCAAGCGCATGGAATATACAATCCTCAAAAGCCACTGTATGTTCAGAGACTGAACTCAAAAACCAAAACAAAAGCATGGCCAAATAACCAATATCCCAGTGGTCTTTAGACGTGAAGAGGTCTGTAGCTGCTACAGTTTTGCTAGAGCAATCAACAAAATGTTTGACACAGCAAGAGAGATATACTCTGGCTTTGTGAATGCAGTTACTCATCTTGTGAAAAAAGTGCAGAAGTTGAGGAACAAATACAGAGTGTTACAGTTCTGGGCAGCTTCTTACATAAAAAACTGACATCAGCACTGAAGAAAACACTAAAGAAAATATTCTCCTGTTTTGGTTGGCCAGAAACCAGATATTACACAATCTTTACATTTTAATTTATTTTCAGTAAATCATATTAAAGACTAAAGAAACTATAAAATTTTTTGTCTACTCTATGTCATTTGCACTTAGTCAGATTGTTTTCATCAGTAATCACATGACAACATGCTCAAATTCCATCCTCAACTACAAAATCAATCATCATCAATGCATCATCAATGGTGCAATAATGGTCGATCATTTTGTTTTGAGAAATTGGGCTGAATGTTTCTTCTGATAGCATCGAGTCAGCTTTGCTTTGCCACCAACGGAAATCTTATCAGTGACATCAGTTTCATGCTGTATCTCTCAGAGTGCTGACCCGATTTCCCCTCTCCAGCTGGCTGCCTCTTTTTTCCCTCCGAAACGCTTCACAAAATACACATTACTGTTCATTACTGCTTTCAGGTTCAGCTAAATAAATGGGCACTGTGGGGCGAAGAAACATGTGGAGCATCCAGAAGGTTGCAGAGACTAAGAAAATAATGGCCTCTGAAAAATCACTCCTATTAGGCTTCTGAATCATGAAATGGAGTACAACCAGTTACCTTCAAAACAGTGCTCATATCTCACAGAAGCATACTCTGCATCTGGCTCTGTAAACATAAGAATTTCAGTCCTTGTGTGGATAATCTTCTCACCAAGCCTCACACATGTAATTTAATTTCATTTTGTTGGATGAAGACGGCCAGTTAATTAATCAAGGCATGAACCGTGGTTGTAATCTTTCACTTAATTTACACGTTACAATATTTTTCTCAGTGCAAAATTCTGTCGAATTGCAAAGCATATGCTTTCAAGCGTTATGAATAAACACTGTGGGTGTGATGTCAGTGCTCTGTGGCTCCTTAGACATCAATGCTGAAACACTTACCTAATTCAGGTTTTTAAAAAGGTCTTATGGTGTTTGACGCAAAGCCTTTTAGCTGTTCCACTGAAATAGAAATGGTGAAAAGGGCAAAGAAAACAACATAAAAAACACTGGGGTTTTCATTTCCACTCCCAGCATCAGTGAAATACAGGAACCCATTAATGCAAAGGGGTCTGCTCAGTGTTATCCAGTGGAAAAAGATAAGTAGTGAGCCTCAAACAATCAGAACAAGAATTAATAGAACGCTTTGTGGATGTTGAACAAGGTCATGTTTTATTCAGGGCCTCCAGAGGATCATACTTGCAGATAAATCACAGATAAAGACCCCGTGAAAATTGTCAATATTTTCATAGTGGCCAACAACTCAGCAGGGACTGTGCTGGCATCATGTGCATATTTCTGCCTGCTGAGGTGTGAATTCACTGTTTTTGGGGAGGATTGTTGCCCAATTATCTCCCCAAGGTTAGTAGTCTGCAGTTCCCACCTGCTGTTTGATTCCGCCTGTCATATTTCACCAACCAATCAGGAAGTGTGAAAGCAAGCACACGTTTTCTTCACAACACATAAATCTTTACTGAGCTGCTATTCAAGACAGTAATGTGGTATAGATGGTATGCTTGAGGAGCGCTGATGAGCCCAATTCAGTTTACGTGACCTGACAGACATCAAGGATTATAGAAAGACAGAAGAGATGAACTAAACCACCCTTCCCTCTCAGCAAACAGCTCTCATTGTCTGTAGCTGTGCTTTCATGGATGGCTGTGGAAACACAAATCCAGAACCCAGCAAACTTCTTTTGGTGCAATTGCACTGATTTGGCACAGCAATGGATGCAAAAAACACTGTCCACATTCTGTTATATATTGCTATATATCAGGGTTCCCTACAAAATCCAATTAAACAACATCCTGCTAAGTCAATATCTATATAATTAATTATATTACTTTAATAAACAAAAAGTTAATATACAAAAGGTTAAATTATGTTCGGAATTGTATTCAAAAAGGTAAACTGTATAGTCACATTTCAAACCATTTTTGCTTTACTATTCATCAGTATAGATTATCGCTCATGAAAATTAAAAATCCAAATATGGGTAAATAACGATTCAAACAGAAGCAACATTGAAAGAAAAATAGATTGAAATATGTCAAAATTGAACAGATTCCAGATCACAGGTTGAGGACGATCGTAATTAGCACTTGCAGGGATGAGCACTTATTGTGCTAATATGAGAATTTATTTATTCAGTTATTTTTAGAAACTTAGGATTTTAAACTATACGTAATATTTGTGTATAAATATGTGGGCTTCGGCAAATATGCTTTTGTTTGTTGTGAACATGAAGAAAAATAAAGTTAATAAGCATGAATGTTTTACTAATGTTTCAAACAATAATCATGTAAATACCCTGTCTTCTATTTGGCCAAATTAATTTACATAAAGTTCAGCTATTCATAACATGCACTGCACACAAAGTTGATGCTTGATTCCCAGAAAACAACAATCCAAATCCAAAATGGATGGTAATCCAAAATGGTGTGTTGCCATACTGGGCCTGTATGCAAACAAACTGTTAGGCAGTTGAGTCACCTGGAATTTCAGGATATTTATTTAATCTATTAATCAGTCCAACTTTCAATTAGGTAATGTTGCAAAAACATATAAAAACTGAAATTAAAACATATAATGAACACATAAACTAAACTTTTAAAAAGAGGTTGTTTACTACTAATCAGCTAGTTCAAAAATAAACAGGAGGCAAATTAAATGTAAGCATCAACACCTGAACTAAATCTAGCTTCTGTCAGTTTTCAAGCTTTTTGTCTTTTTTACTGCTTGAGCATGATAAGAGGGGAGAGAGGGGATAGTTTGACAGTCAACATTACTGAAAGCCTTTTCGGTGCAGTTAGAGTTGTTTTCTCTTACATCCCAGTTCAAGGTGTTGATTGGGATGGCTTTGAAGAGGAGCTGCCTGCCATATTTGCCATATTTCCAAATGCATAAACTACTTTGGAATGACATTTTCTGCAAAATGTGGTAATTTAATTTTCTTCTTCAAATTTAACAGCAAATCAGAAAAAAGCTGGGTCCATAAACTGCAGACAGTCCTTTGCCATTCAAAAATAGAGAATGCTGCAGCTAATGGCTTGTGCAGTTTAGTTACTTGAAAGTTTGGTAGCAATTAAAGTTGTATTTAGTGTGGCCTGTGAGCTCTATAAATTTTTTTTAAAGTTCAAAATCAACTTATTTAACTTATTGTCATATATCTCATTATCTAGCAGCTACTGTGTGGTGTAATCATGATACTTTAGCAGGGGAAGGCTAATTTTTATTATGCAGCTAATCTTGTATAACACAGATGTGGCCAGCCTTCCCTACACGCACTCAGATAGAAAGATCACAACCTCCAATTCCTCCTAGCTGTTAAGTGATACATTAGATACAGTACACTACACAACAAAGATAACAGCCAAGAAAATGGAACTGGCATGTGAAAGAGCAAATGTTTTCAAGGCAATGATAAGAGCATTGCTTCACACCAACAACTATGGGCAGTCATGATGCAGGGTGCCATTTTTTATTCTTCTAGAACTGTGTGGTGTAATTCAGGAAATAAGAATAATTCAGGACAGATGGAAAACAACAATGCTGCATGCATAAAAATAAGTGACCTAAAATTTGTTGATGAATTCCGGATGCTACGTAAAAAAGAGGCCTACAGTGGGAAATGGCGACTGTACTAAGCAAAAATAAATAAAATATGGCTGAGCTGTTGCTATGTTTTATTTTAAAATGTCAGTCTCTTCTCCACAAGAGATTCAATGGCTTTTTCTTCCCTGCTGTGATTCAGTTAACAACGGCATGAACTGTACTTTAGATTCCTAAAATATTCATTCTGTATTAACACATCCTGGCAGAAACATCACACTTGTGCCTCTACACAATAGAGAGTGTCAACGGATTCTACCAGCTCTTTGAAACTCTCGGGCTGTGAAATATTAAGGAGGTCATTCAGTAGCTGGTTGCTGCATTTTCAGAAAGTAAACAATAGCAAAGTGTCATAACACAAAGCTTCACAAGAACTCACACTCACCACACATATACACAGGGGGTTTCAGAGGGGGCCAGATACACGTAAGAAGGGGAAGAAGAAGGCAGAAAAAGATAGAAACGAAAGAAGAAGATGAGATGTACAGTGAGTAGTGAATATGCTTGTCAGCAGAAACGGTGTCATACATCTCAGGAAAACTCGGTAAGATTTGAGGAGAGTAGCAGAGAGAGGAGGGAGACAGCGAGGGAGCCATGTGCTTCAACAGGAAACAAAGACATGTGGGAGCTGAAAGAGAGAGAGCACAAGCTCTGGCATGAGAAATCACTGACTGCTCTGGCGTATCTGCAGTGAAACTGGGTCTAGAACATACCACTGTGTCACAATCTGTCGCACTCCTTTAGGGCCGTCACTACCAATTTTATTATACCAATTATTGTGATGAATAATGGAGGCCAAACAATAAAAATAGACTAATCTATAATAAAACCATGCATCAATAACAAAATAACATTTCCAATCCTAAGATATATAATCATTCAAGATTCCCCAAATTATTTTACACTGAAAAGTTTTTTCAGTAAAGCAAAGCAATGGAAAAAATTAAATAAATGTCACTTTATGTGTAACAAATATAAAATACGAGAGGTTACTTTTTTTTAAAGAAATTATGAACACAAATTTTGAAGACAGAATATAAATGAATACAAAAATTCACAAAATTAATTTTTAAATGTAACACTCCAGACTGCAAATTAATCAATTCATAGAATCCATGAAGGTAAATTTATATATTTAATAATTAAGTAGTAGCCTGTATTCAAGTAATTGTGATAATCCTGTTTCCTCCTTCAAATCAACCAATTTGCAAGTCCTCTATCTTTCATGACAGTTCTGAGTTCAGTGCTTATATAAGAAGCAAATAAAGTAATAACACCAGAGAACTGAATTGCGCAGCCAAGAGCAGAGACAGACCGTGGGCCGTGGTGGGCTCCCGAGGCAGTAAGGCTCATTTTGAGGCTGGCACAGCTAATAGGATGCACAGCAGTGTCTTAACTGAAGCTCTCTGTAGCATAATGAATCAGCGGGCAGGAGAGGAACACCCTAGAGGAGACGCCATCTTTTTAACCCACTTTTTGAAAATGCACTCGGTCAGACGCTGAAGAGTCTGCGTGAAGTCTAGATGTGTGAGAAACGTGCAAGTCATCTAAACTTACTGAAATCAGCAGGGAAAGAGGATCTGAATATGAAAAACAAAGAAAAGGTAGTATTAGAGTAAGAAAGGGAGAGGAAAGAGAGGCTGTAAAGGATAAAGGATGGCAATATTACTGTAGTCAGCAGTACTGAATGTGCTTAAGAGGGGGTGTAGTAGGACAGAGAATAAAAGTGTAGAGGCATGTTACACCTCATACTTTCATTTCTCAAGATTCAAAAAGAGCACAGTGTAGCTAGCAAAACTGATCATTTCCCAGTCACAGTAAAAATATTCAGGGTTTGATGTGCAAATATATACATTTTCATAGAGATGCACCCATATTGAATTTATATCACAATATGATAACTGATAAAACTGATCATTTGTTGCACCCAATACCAATAACCAATTTTACACAGATTCATAATGTATTTCATATACACTCAGTTTATAATGCTTTAAAATGGCCACATCTTATGTTTTAAAATAGGTGAGCTTTAGGCTATTTTCTTTTGTATGATGTTCAAAATATTACTGCTAGCCAGTTCTTTGTATGATATGAGTTGAGACTACTCTAATAATATGTATATCATCAATTTCATTCAGCGTGTAGTGTAGTTATGATCTTTTTTATGTTATGATCTTGCTAGCACGTGTTTTTTCTTTGTTTTCTTGTAGGTAAGTTAGTGTACTGGAATTAGAAGATTTTTTTATTTGTTTTGATTTTTGATTTGATTGTTTCATGTTATGGCATTAATCTCATTCTGACTTATTTTATCTGCCTTTGAGTGTTTTTCTTGGTGAGTTTCTCAGTATGTTCTGGGCATTGAAAGACATACTGTATTTAAAAAAATAAGGAAAACATTTCCTGGTCTGTTGTTTTTGAAGTCATGATTCTAACATCCACAAAAAATGCAGGAAAATGTCATATGGCCAATCTGAACCCTGGTGTCCAAAATTTTGTAAACAAGTGCAGCGCAGGGGTCTCAAATTCCTCTCAAATAAATCTCATATTTTATGACATCATTTAAGGCATCAATTTGTATTAGACTTAAAAATATAAAAAAATGTATTGTAATAAAATGTGATTTGATTTGATAAGAAATTATAAAAATAATACCTGATAAAAAACAGGTGTTGGCAGACTGCATCATGATTATGCACTACATAGCACTACATTGTTGGTTGTAATTATGTGTGGTAACTCCAAATCCGAACAGATAATAATAATGACTGAATCACACCTTCTACTATTTTCCACAGGCAGTTCAATCAGCCCATCTCCATTCCTGTCATCTGTTCCTCTCCAAAGACTTTACTTCAAGCTGCACAATCAAGGCCCTCTCCATGCATCCTTAAAATGTAGCCTTGAAAGGAAATTCAAGAAATGATGAAGGGGTAGAACACTCAAGATGATGCACAAATGCATCAGGATGCAAATGAGAATGAAGGAGGGTCTTGAAGGTGACAGAGATAGAAATGGACAGAAACTGCTTGGCATTCACTGTACACAGAAGATGTGGTTAGTTCAACAGACAAATACCTCAATTTCAATGGGGGATCCTTATTGGCTATGCAATTTAATCCAAAAATAGGCTTAACAAGTGTGTAGAAACTCTCAATTAAATTCACATTCAGTGGTCACTGTCCTGGCCAATGTCCTGCTTTTGTTTTCTTGGAATTATTTCAGCACAGTAAATTAATTAGGATTGTCAAATAATGTTAATACATTCTGTTTTGTGAACTGTAACAAAACCTCCTAACAATATAAGGAATTTTAAGAGTTTTTTATTTATGTAAACTGCAATAATCCTCTTTCCCTGTTCCATCTCGATAGGCACAAGTTCAGCCTTTTAGATGATATATATTTATGTATCTTTTGATAAACAATATATAAGAAAGATATATAATATATAATATATAAGAAAGAAGTTTCCTTTCTGTTTACAATACACAAAGGCACAATAAGTACAACATATATGCTAAGTTTATTCATTATAAGTTTAAGAGAACAGATTTTGTTTGATTATCAAAATTCTGCAAGATAAAGTAGTTCCAATCTTTCAGACACTGTGTTGGAGGAGGCCTATGCTAGTGTCCTAGTCTAGGACATTACAAGTGGCAGAGCCCTAAGGAATGGATCAGTTGGTTGGCTACTAATGCATTTGGGAGAAAATTAGGAAAAAAATTATTTAATTAAAAAAAACATTCCTGATTTCATTCAGAGCAAAAAGAAAGTCACAAATGTTATGCCAAAGTTTAAACAATCTTTGTCAAATGACATATTTTGATTTACAAATATCAATATTTATTGCACTTTAAATACTTTTTGGCTTATTTTTACAGTGTTTTAAATTCAACAAAACATCTCACAGACTCATAAATGGGCATTTTAAGCATTACGATGTTTGGCCAGAATATATTCACTATGCATAATTAAATGACACAGTTGAATGTAGTTTTAATACCAAAGGGATTACAAGAGCATCGCTGATTGTATTGGAAATTCAGCACGTTCACTAATGAGAAATGAAGCATCACCGTTCAGCTCCTGCTCAGAACACTGACTTGCATCAGCAAGCATTGACAGTGTCATTACTGCACCAACACTTCAGCATAACAGGTCTGATTTGGCCTCCTCAATGATACTTTCACCACTTCTGCAAAGGCACTGTGCGATAAAATCTTTTCAGAACCTGAAACAGGGTACAGGCAGTCTCTTAGATGAAGCTCCACTGCCCAAAACAAGGGAATGGAGTAGGTAACTCTGTGTTCTTACCAGAGCATGGTGCTGACCTCTAACCTTGTCGATAGGTTTTTCAGGGAGTGAGGGTGAGTCTAAATCAGTGAGATTATGGATTAAGGTCCATGGGGTTGTGCTGATGCAGGACTAGACTGGATTTCAGGCATGCTGCGTGACAGCCCCAGGGACGCGTCCGGGATCAGGTTAACACGATTGAGAACACTCTTTTCTTCTTTCCAGACAGGATCCGGGGGGATAAAGTTTAAGGTCGTCTTTTTTGGGCTGGTCATCATATACCACAGCAAACGAGTAAAGAAGCACTCATAAATGGGATTCTAACAAAGCCAAGAAGCTAGGCTTTTTTAAATCCCTCTCACACCCCTAGATTCATGAAATAGTGTGTGTGTGGGTACATGAGAGGAGAGAGAGAGAGAGAGAGAGAGAGAGAGAGAGAGAGAGAGAGAGAGAGAGTGAGAGTGCTTTTGATGAGCACTTGAGCTTTGTATTAGCACTCTGTGTAAATATCTGCGAGGGTTCTGAGAGAGTGGGAATGACTTATTATAACCATTTCCAGCGAATTATTTCAAAATTACTGACAAAAGGCAAAGTTTATTTATAGTGCTCTACTAGGTTGATTTTGAATGGATATGCTAATACGCTACAAAAGAAAATTATGGAATGATAATTCAAACCTTCCCCTTTGATGACACAAAAATACTCCCATTAATATTCATATCGCTCTCCAATATTCAACTTACATTTCATGTGCATTTGTGCATTTCCTGATGATTGCTAATGCGCCACTAAAATGATCTCCATTTGAATATTCACCGTGAGTAGTGGCAGAGTTTCTGTAATGCTGTGAAACTTCAAGCTGTGCTGTCATGCTGAACTAATTTTTTCTTTCTATTTTTTGAGGTGAGATTCCTCTCTTTCTCGCTCTCTCTCTCTGTCTGTCTCTGTCGTTTTCTGTAAGATTGTCTTGCTGAAGGGGCTGTGGCCCCTGTGCTCTCTCTGTCACCTCATCCTGATGGCTGTGCATTGTTGATGTTTTTCTTTCTTTTTTCTTCTTTTGCTTCTCCAGCTCATCTCTCTGGCCCCAGAGGTTAATTGTCCCCAGCTCCCTCGTGTCTCTTATTGATTAGAGTGCGTGGGAGGTTTAGCCTCATCTTCATCGGCAGTAGAGGCATTCTGAAGCGCAACTCTAGCATCAGGCAGGGCCATCAGCCTCTTCACCCCCAAAAGAGGAGTGCTTGTTTGTGGGCATTCCCACCGAGACCAGTCTCTCTGAACACCAAAAGAAACACCATGTCATCGCTTAGCCTTGGAGGCTACGGGCCAGTTTTACTTACAGTGAAGGCTTTGGAATATGCCGGTCAAGGGAAAAGTCATTTCCAGCCGCAGCAGGAGTGAGAGAGGACGTTAGCCTCCTCTCGTCTCCTAGCACGGAGTCTGTCAATCTCAGCAAGATGTCACTCTCTGACAGGCCTGTCACTCCATATTATCAGAGCCTTAGTCTCAAAAAATACAACCACACACACACAGACGGTTTGTAACACACACTGAGGTCCTCACATGTCGCACTGCCTGCTGAACAGTGCGGAATAAGACAACGGCTCTGTCCCTGAAATAGTAGTGTCAGGCAAAGCAGCTAAAACCCAGTGCGGATCAACCCTGTCAGTGTGAGGGACTTTTTTTTCCATCTTCTGCTGTTGATGAAGTAGAGGCAACCTTGCAGTAAATAAAAGAAAATGCCATTTATCTTGTTTATGTTGGAGGCGTCTGAGAGTAACCGTCCATCACACGCTTGCATGCAAGCCTGCACACATGCTCACACACACACACACACACACACACACACACACACACACACACACACACACACGCACACATGCACACAAACACACAAAATACCATACTTTTTCTCCTTCAAGTCATCCGTCAAAGATAGAAAAACCAAGATACGCTTTTATACATGCTGGGTGTATGTGAAAAGCCGATAAGACATTTACTACTGTTCCAGTGATGAAAGCAACTGGACCTGTCAAAGACTGCATTTGCATCAGTGGACACCATGGAGGATTATTTTGGTTACCCCACCTTTGGTAAAAACGAATCTTTTTATATCATAATCATAATTTAAGACCATTTTCAAAATGCATGAGCTGGAATCAGGCACACTACAATTAGGGCTCAAGCCTCAAACCAGAAAGAAGTGGATTTCCTGATCTTCTTGGGAAAAAACTTTAATTTAGGGAAAAAAATCATAATATAATTCACAGTCAAAAATCACAATTGAAAATTTTCCCCAAATCATTTCCTCCATTACTGTGAAGCCATTTTTACCGACCTCCTCTACCGCAGAAGTACAAAGCACTAATATTTAAAAAAATAAAGTAAATGAAATAAGTAGTGATTTTTATGTAGTCTAAGGTGTTGGTCCAAACCTTTTCTCATGACAGTCCAATATAATAACAGTTACCAGGTTTGGCTACTCAGTATATTTATGTTAAATCAAATGTGCTGCTCATAGAATTTAGCAAATCTATAGGAAGTCTCAGAAACTTTAAGAAGAACATTTGGAACCAAACTTTGTTCTGCAAACGAGCCATCAGTTACTTTTATTCTAAATAAATTATTTTTAGTTTTTGCAATATTTATGTTTATTTGCATTTATTCTAATATTTTTTTCTCACAATTACAAGTAAGCGAGCACACTTATTGCCAAGATAAATGGTTTTAAATAACATGCCTTGTTTCAAGTCTGTACAGTACTGAATGTTACCATTACTAATGCGGAATGAATGCTAGTTAGATTCAGATGGTATCATGGTCCCATCAGAACCACACTGGCCAAAAGCAGCTTTCAGTGAGGATATCCTTTAAATTGTTTAAAATTGCCTCATTTTGATTGCAGCACACATCTGAACAAAAAAACTGTTGCAGATTCTGTAAATACTCAAAAATAGCCCCTCTTGTTTTGGAGGTGTAAAGACAGTTTAAAACTAATTTGAGAGCCCCAATGTGACACTGAAACATTGCAGAGAGATGGAATTAATGCTGAATAATGATGAGCACAAATGACTTATTCTGTTCTATTCTGAAAGATATTCTAATCTGAGATGTACGAGTAGATAAGCTTATACAATACACTACATATCCATGTTAAACAGATTAAAGTCGTGTTGTTTTAAATGCATTTTTCAGTGGCTTGAAAATCAGTGTAATTCTGACAGACAAATGTCAGCAGGTATGAATATGAAGCAATTATCAACATCAAAATACTGTTAGCTGCCCAGTGGGGAGGTGGAAAATCTACTCAACAAGCATTTGTGCCTTTATGGCAATTCAAGGACACTAATTGCAGTTAATCTCTCTTCAGTGAATTACACTCATCAACCATCATTTATGAGAACAGCAATGATTTCTGCATTTATTCAGAAATAACAGCTCCTCTGGTTTGCTCACAAAAAACATACATTTTTCAAATGCAAAACAGCATCATCACAAAAATGTATTTTGGTTACAAGGGCTTCAGGTACAGCCATAGTCCTTAATTGTGAGTACCGTGATTGTCAATAATGCTTGCCAGCTGGCTGCTTACAGCTCTCAAACTTGCAGTTGGACTGAGGTTACTTGGTCAAGGTACTACCTTCAAGTACCTTGTACTTCAAAAAAGCTTTGAATAGTATTTGCTGCTGCCCAGGCTAAAAGGAGGACTTACCAAGCCAGTGTTCTCCTGTGATCTTGCCGAAGCCCTCACGATAAGCAGTCCAGTCTCTATAAAAGTTTACGGAGCCATCCTCTCTGCGCTGAATCACCTGGGAGACAGGTACCAGAAAAAAATTACTTCTCTGATCTCAAGAGGGCAGCTGCCATCATGACACAAGTCTGGGTATACATACACATCTGTTTCAATATATATGGTAATGATCATTGAAGCAATAAACAACACATGCTGGCAATAATAATATGCTTGTTTGACAGCCAAGGCAGCCACAGAAACATTATAGTCTGTTCACCATTTATGTGACATTTTTGCAAACCCCCAAAACACTGAGATGCGGATACTAATTGACATTACATGCTGATATAGCCAATGTTTATTTAAGTAGTATATGAGTGGAGTGAAACTGAACTCTCTCTGGGCAGTGCATATCCAGCTCCCCTTTCTAACACTCAGGCTGCACATGACCATTATGTGAAGAGGAGACCAAAGCGCCATCTGTCATTATCCTCCATCAGTTCTTTCTCCTGCTCCTCTCTCCAAACTGCTGAATCCTCAGAAAACTGATCCAGCCACATGATAGTGAGCCCTGCGATTCAGTCTTCTCCAGGTGTGCCCTCTGTCTGTGTCATATGTAGACCATCCAGTGAAGAAACACAGCAGTTTTGTTAAAACTGAGGGGCTGATAGCGTATTTACAGCTAGAACTAGTTACCCAACAAGCTAAAATAAAAATTAAGCCTCTTCTCTATCTCTATTCAGTGTTATACGTAGAATTCATCTAAATGATACAGTGAAAGAATATATCACTTGTATGCGCTCCCCATTTTAAATGTGTACGTGCTGGTTAAATTTGTCTTAAGCTGTGTTAAATTCAAAGGGAATCTCGAATCGCTTATTTCTCCCTATGTCATGCAGTATGTTAGTTAATTGTTTGTCCAGCATGGAAATGTGCATTTTACTAAATCCCAAATGGCGAAATATTGTGTATCTTTTGAATTTATTTCCTGTATTGATCACTACATGTGGAGTAGGGAGCCATTTGAGGATTAGCCCCTGAATTTTAAAGTCCATCTCAACTTGGTACTGGAAATCACATACAGGTGCTAACAAAAAAATTGCACCTTCATCATAGGGGGTAATAATCAGGCTTCTAAATTAACACCAGCCAACCTGCCAAATGCGGGTAAAAAAAAATTTTGGCTGGTGTTAAAAACTTACTAGCCAATTTTGCCAGTGATGCAAAAGGTATTACATGCATGATACACAAG
>BRDA01009961.1:40943-81881 GCA_036984385.1 Crenuchus spilurus
TCTGCCTTTCTGTCCTTGACGCACATGCGCAGTAGTGGTAACCGGGGTAGGCCGTGGATGACGTCACAGGACGTTATACAGACAGGCTCTGCTATAATGGCTACCCGGCAACGGAGTTCAAAAGAGTGGGATCATTTTAAGAAAATTAAAAAGAAACGTGTGCAATGCAATATCTGCAAGGCAGAACTTTCCTTCCACGGCAGCACAACTGCGATGCACAAGCACCTGAAAAGGAAGCCTGATGTGGCTGATTGTGACAATGATGAAGAGGGACCATTATCTCGGTAAGCTAAATTACTAGTTAGCTGCTAAAATCAGCGTAAACAGAGAGTTAACTTGCTGCTTACTCATATTTATAGTTGTAAAAGTTAATATTAGCGATGACGATTTGATTCATTAGCCTTAGCACACATTCATGTGTTTTCTGTAACGTTATAACAGTCATGTGTTTGAATAGCAATGCTAATGTTTTCTAACGTTACATTTCAGTGCTACATTTGCACTTTATGCTAAGCAGTTAAATAATTGTTTGTTGCAACAAGCTGCATATTTTATTAAAGGTTTAATGAACTATGATCTTAATTGTTTTTATTTTTAGTTAGCATATAGCTGAAATCTAATGAAGGTTATATAATAGCAGCTGCATTCTAGTGCAATAAGCTGTATGTTTTATATTCAATTAACGTATGATCCGATTAGTCGACTAATCTTAAAAAATAAATAAATCGGTGATTGGTCGACTATACAAATAAACTTCTACAATTGTTTATAGTGTATATAAAATAGTGTATTATAGTGTATATTATGTATTTTTTTACATAAAAATGTTAAAATGCAAAGGTTTGAAAGTTTTTTTAGATTTACATTAACAGACACTAGGTTAAAGAACATTTTATCTTCTCCTATAATTTTTACCAGTCTGGAGACATGAAGCCTTATTAGAACAGTTCCAATAACTCACCTAATGACAATTTCATAGTTTCAGGTGCAATGCCGGGGGATACTAATAAAAAATATTATTGCTTTCCATAATTTATGTCACTTTCATGTAATTAAGATTACCAGTTCATTAATAATTTACACATATACAGTACACTGATCATCCATAAAATTAAAACCAATTTGTTAATATAGCTACAGTATTAATTTGGCAGTCCCCCCATTCGACCAAACATTTCTGACCCACCAAAGTCTGAACTCTAAAAGGTATCCTTCGGTATGTGACACCAAAAGCAGATCCTTTAAGTCCTGTAAGTTGTGGAGCCAACTGATCGGATATGATCGAACCTTCTCACAATATTTGCTGCTTCGGAGATACTCCAAGTCAGACACTCCATGCCTTCACATAGTTAAGTTTCAACAGGTACCATCAGTGAATGCTGAATAATCTCTTTATTAAAACCTTTTTTCCTACCTATGACCAACACAGACTGGCTATTTTAGGCACTTTGCTTCACTTAGTATTTGTTTACTATGGCATTTTCCTTTTTTGAGGAGCTAGGGGGTGAAGAGGGTGTTTGCCTTGTACAACAGTTGAAGTTTTATTTGGCCCAAGGGCATACTAGTTATAATTTTTGTCTTATGTTAGCCCTACCTTACTTCAGCTATAGAGGAAAAAATCCTTAAAAACAAACCAATGCATTGAAGTATAAAGTAATCAGAAGTTCTTAGAAAATGCCGGAGGGCGAGTGTGTGGGAAACAGTGTGTGACCCTCAGTGTTAAATGAGCTTTGAAGCTCCAAATGTCAGCTCTGCCATCCCGCAGTGCAGGAGGAGTCGGCCGCACTATTAGCCAGGCTCAGCGAAGGCGCGAATCTGACGCAAACGCAGTGTGTCAGTGTGTGAAAGAATCTCCTGGAGCTTGTGCCATCGCTCTGCACAGCTGAGGCAATGCCCTGCCACTGAGCTCTCGATGTGAAGCGCAAATCCTTTCAAATGACCAGCCAGCCCGTCACAACCTATGCAAACAGAGCCCAAAAGGGGCTTTCGAACTCTCGACTGCTGCTGTACCCCACATCCATACACCATCACTACTTTACTCACTCTTCAAAAAGCTGACAATATATCATTTGAGTGTTTTATGCACTGTCTGCAGACAGTGACAGAAATCCAAATTGAGTGTTGATCACGTCATGCTCCATCCCAAGCAACTGCATGAATGTGAAAAGGGCCTTGAAGCTTACTTACTTATAGCCCTTTAAGCCAAAACTAATACACAAACCACTACTATAATGCAGCATACTTGTTTTTCTCGCCATAGCTCTACAGTGCTTGTTGATCCACTGGAGTATTACAGGCTTCAGTGTTTAAGGGAATCTTTCACTGAGTGCACCTGTGTACAGACAGAGGTAGAACACGGAGATTATCCCAGACATGCCTGACAACCACAGCTGCCCTCCAGATGTTGATACATCTGATTATGGCACAAATAAAGTATCTGCTCCAATTAGCCACTGATTGCTGCAAAATGTCCTCTTTCAAAGAATTTAGAACTTCTTTTACCCATAAGCCATCTCTATATCTGTTTTCACTTTTTGTCTGACAGATTTTGTGTATGTCTCCCTCTTTCTGTCATACTGCCTTTTCCTTTATTCTTTCTCTCTCTTCTTTCTCTCTCTCTCTCTACACTCAACCCCTGGTCCTTCAATTCAATTTCAATTCAAGGGTAGCTTTGTTGGCATGACTGTCTCAAGAACCATGCTGCCAAAGCACATAGTCTAAAAATACACTGAATGTAACAACATAATAATATTCATACTTGTAAGTAGGGCTGAATGATTTGTGGGAAATATCAAATTGCGATTATTTTCAAATAGTAAGGATTTTTCCTTCTAGCCAAAAAGAGCAGAGAATGCTCTTCTTTCTGGCTTGTGGCTTGACCCCTGAATGTAGTGCACCAGACTGCCAATAAATTGTGGTCTTTATGTCGCAACACATGGAGGTTTGGTTGCCCTGGTTGGTCCAACTTATGTACAGGAAGTTAACTAGCTCTGTCATCCCCCATCAGTACTGAAGAGCAAAGCAGTCTGCAGCTTAAGCTGTTGCTGAGGCAAAAACACAGATATGGGAGGAGTTTGTTGAGACCATGGAAAGCGACTATCGGACGGCTCAGAAAGGGAAAGCAGCTTCCCACCAATTCTGTTCATAATTTTTATGGACAGAATTTCTTGGCATAGCCAAGTGGCAGAAGATGTCTGCATTTGTTGCCTCAGGATTCCATATCTGCTTTCTGCAGATGATGTGGTTCTGCTGGCTTCATCAAACCAGGATCTCCAGCTCTCATTGGACCAGTTTGCAGCTGAGTGTGAAGTGGCTGGGATGAGAATCAGCAACTCCAAATCTGAGACCAGGGTACTCAGCCGGAAAAAGGTGGCGTGACCTCTCTTTGCCTCAAGTGAATGAGTTTAAGTATCTCAGGGTCTTGTTAACGAATGAGGGTAAAAAGTAGCGGAAGATTGACAGGTGGATCGTGCAGTGTCCACAATGATGTGGGCTCTACACAAATCTGTTTTAGTGAAGAGAAAGTTGAGCCAGAAGGCAAAGCTCTCTGTTTACTGGTCAGTCTATGTTCCAACCCTCACCTATACTCATGAGCTTTGGGTAGTGACTGAAAAAATGAGATTGTGAATACAAGTGGCTGAAATTAGCTTTCTTCGTAGGGGGTCCAGGCTCTCTCTTAGAGGGTGAGGAGTTTGGACATCCGGGAAAGACTCAGAAACGCTGCTACTCAATGTCAAGAGAAGACAGTTGAGGTGGCTTGGGCACCTGGCTAGAATGTCTCCTGGAAGCCTCCCTGATTATATTTGGCCTGGAAAACCCTTTGAAACCTCCCGTATGAGCTAGAAGAGGTGGCTGGGGAGAGGGACATCTGGTCTACTTTGCTTGTGTTACTACCCCCACGACCCGGATATGGATAAGCGGAAGATGATGGATGGATAGATGGATGGATGGATGCATTGATGGATGGAAAAATTGGCTACAAAATAAAAATAAATGATAAATGAACAAATAATATAAAACAATATTAATAAAATAGAAAAATCCCCTCATGCTCTCTACTGTTCTCTTCTACCCTCAGCTACCCCAACTGTCTACCCCCTCTATTACGTCATTCTCTCTTCTGCTTTTACCCTTTCTCTTATACACATCCACCCATACTCACCATCTCACTTTATCCATCCTTCTCTCTCTCACTGTCATTCTCTCTCTCTCTTCATCCACTGCTCTCACTTTCCTACCCCCTTCACCCTTCTCTTTCTCTTATATACATTCTTTTCTTTCTTCATATGCCAGACACAGAAATGGAAATGCAGAGCGAAGAAATTCTAAATTAATCAAATAACACAAGAGAACTTAAGTGAGCGGCTGAAGGAAAACAGTATGAAGGCAGTTAATTTGTATGCGTCTGATAAATGAGGCTGAGAGAGCTGCAGCGTGTGCACATCAGAGAACAAGAAATATCTCATTCCCTCCTCTCCCCCACCCTTCTAATCTTCACCTCCTGTCTCCTAACTTATTCTCTCCTCCTCCCACCTCCTTCCCTCACCTCTCCATTTCTCTTTTCCCTTCTACTTCTCTGCCTCTCTGCCTCACTTCTATTTTGCCCTCTTCTCCTGTACCTCCAAATCTCCATCTCCTTTCTCCTCTTCTCCAAAATCTCCATCTGCCCTGCTCCTCTCCTTCCCTCACTTCTTCATCTCCCTACTGCTCCTCTCCTTCCCTCACTTCTTCATCTCTTACCACTCTGTCATTGGTTCTCTGTCATTCAACTTTTTTTTTCTCTTTTTTCCTCTCCTCTCCTTTCCTCTTCTATTTCAATCTGACCTGTCCATTCTTCTTCACTCATCTCCTCTTCCTCTCGCTCTCATTTCTCCATCTCTTCTCTCTTCTGAGTTCTGAGAAAAAATGCTGGAGGCCAAAGATGATAAACACAGGCATGCCAACTATTAATTCCCTATAAAAGCTCAATTCTTCCGGTTCAGGCACCCACTTTTATCAACATGCTCATCAGGAGAACAAAGTCTGCTAAACTATTGTTTTTTATATGAAAAGTGGCTTTGACTAGAATCATTGACTAAAATATGCTTTCTTTTCAACAGGGAGGGCAAATAAATGTAAATGTAAATGTAGATGTTTATACTTCCTTGTATGTTTGCACTGAAAAAAGGAGTGGCTTTCAATCTCATTTTACAGATGTATAGTGACAATAAAGGCATTCTATTCTATTCTATTCTATTCTAAAGAAAATGTTTTTGACAGGGTAGAAGACCCTTGAAGAGTCCATGCTAGGATGCTTCTGTAGTCTGTCCGTACTGCTGGCATTTTGATATAAGGATCTAAGGCTAATTATTGTTCCACACTCTATAAAATAGACCAATCACACAAAAATTACCAAGTGACAACAAACAGCATTCCATTAAATGTCTGAATCCTTTTTAAAGCACAGACACCAAAGTCTGAAAAAGACTAAACCTTTTGTTGAATACAACAGTCTGTCTAGCAATTCATCACAAATGAAGTAAATATATATTTTAATAAAGACAATTTATAGATTGAAATGTCTTTATTTTAGTGGTGGTTCTTGTATTTAAAGCTCTTTTTATCTGTTGTATTTTGGAAAATCCACAGGAAAAACTGTCATATTGGCTGTTCTGTCTTTAAATCTTTCAGAAGTTGCTACTGTGCTTTTCTGGTGTAGAGATGAAGGATTTTTGAAGTGCAGCAGAGAGCAGTGTCTCCACACCATGCAGAAACCAACCATTTCAACATCCTGGCAACCCAGATTATGACATACTTTCTTTGAACACAAATTACATTCACCAAGTAAACTCAAAAACCTGATTTTCAGTTACTAAAGCACTGCAAAAAAATAAAACACACTGCTCCAAAACTTTTCAAAAATATTATACACAGACAAAATTAACATAGTCTTATTAAATGGTTTGTACATCTGAAATTACTGTACTTGCACTGTCAAACTGTGAAAAAGTCATTTTAATGTACCATTTTCTGGATTTAATATAATGTAAACATGTCTGTGATTATTTCCCCTTAAAAAAACTTTTCACTAATGTTCTCCAAAACTGTGTCGTTAAAATTGTCAGAATTTCAGAAGTATTAGGTCAAGGCATTCTTTACATGTTTTTAATTTTGGTTAGTGTTTTGAGTGTTTTGAGACATCAGGTTTGTTTTTGTCTTTAACTTGTCAGTCCAGCTCAGTCAAACACAGACTAAACAGCTGTATTGAGTAAGACCTTGGGCTGTAATCCTGAGGGAGCTTACACCCAAGCAGCTCCAGTCTCTGACTCCCCACCCCAGCATGGTGGTCTTCAGAATGAGTGTGCTAAGTCACTGAAGCATGCATTAATTTTAACAGCTTAGGAAAAAAAATAAAGTTCAGAAATTGACTCTAAAAAAACTGACAGCTTGAAAACATGCTGCTAAAAAGCAATCAGGTATGTGTGTGATTGCCGTTTCACACAGGGGACAAATGTAGAAGTAAAACTCTAACAAATATGATTAACTCACTTTACAGAGTTACAGTAATAAAATAATCCTTAGTTTAAAACCTTAAGGACTTGGCTTTGTATTGAGCATATGCATTGACTTTAAGTGTACGTGGTGTATGCTGTGTGTTTGTATTATTAACATGTGTGGGAGTCTGCTTTCACATGTATTCACCTAATGGAGTGAGTCATCGTTTGTAATTTTTATATTTAGCCATTCAGTGAAATTAGATTTAGTACATAAAATAGTTTTGTACATACATAAGGTCAAGTCATATTAACTGTTAAATGCAAATAATAGCTTTTAAATCAGAGATGGATTACTAACTGGCCTACTGGACATTTTTGACAATAGAACTATACTAAGTCTAATATAAAATTTATAAAATAAGTCTAATAAAATATAAAATATAAAAATAATATAATAAGTCTGCCTGTACAATATTTAAAAAGAGATTAAAAGATAGAATGTCACACTTAATTTAAGGGGGTTTATCTATACTGGGTAAATCACCCAGGAATCAACCCTTTTAAACAATCTCCATTTTCAGTGTTATTGTATGTGTATGATTACATTTGGCTTCTGTTTTGATTCTTGGTCAGCTGAGCATCATAGCATCATTAGTTCAGATATATGATTGCTACCAGAATGTCTTCTATTTACTTGGTCCAAAACTGATTGTCTGTTGCAGTTTCTCTCGACATAAGAACAAAGTCACAAGGTGAGGCTGAAAAATCTGAATGAATCAGAAGCAAACCACTACATTTGTAAAATCTACTTTTTGAATTTTATGAAGTAATAATACATGAATACATTTAATACGATCCACAAAGAAATACTACATTGGTGTCTCTCAGAGGGGTTATGCATAAAAATATGTTGAATTCTTATTACTAGGTGAGATCTAAATTAACTTATAATGGAATGAGGGAAGTATCTGGAAACAAAACCTTCAAAGGCATATCACCTCATCTGTACAAAATGATCATGCAAGCATGTAAGACTGATACAGACTCATTCTTCTTTTTTAATGATGCAACTACAAATGACAGCAGCAAAGTGAATTCTAAAGTTTTACAAAAACATCTTAACTTAAGGCTTGACAAAAGTCTAAAAACTAAACTTATTAGGACACTAACCCAAAACATTAAGTTTTTCAAGGTGAAGATTATTTTATAGATTATTGCAGGGACTGCAATTGCTCTTGACTGGCCCAGACAACACAAGTGAGAACTATTGTTGTTTTCCAGTTCTGGCAGAGCATTGCAATGGAAGATTCCCAGCATGTGGCGTTGTCTGTGGATAGTAGAAGTCAAGCATATATGAATGTAAAGAGTTTGCAATGTGACTATTGATTATAGGTCTTTGTTATTTTATGTTCTCTTGAAATGGGAATTTCAACAAGTACATTTTAAAAAGTAGCCTTCTATACTGAAACTCCATAGTCATTTCAAATACAAAATGCTGCATTACAGAGCCAAAACAACAAAAAATATAAATGCCCAAAAATGAAGACCTGCACAGCATATGAAAGTAAAACATTTTGTGCCAAAGGAGATTCGTTTTCGATTCTGGATCTTGAGAAACCCTGCGTTGCACAGTTAAATGACTTCCCTGCAGGAAAAAAGCTAATTATCAAGTTAATTATCAAGCCCTTCACATGCTAAATTGGCTGTTAGTCCAAGTAAACACAAAAACTGTGCAGGACAGACGGTCATCCTCTACTGCAAGAGAGGACAGTTGGCATAGTAAATGTACACAAGTAGTCACTCACCGTCCAGCCACCTCCATCAGTGGTCATGTCACAGTAGACCTGGAAGCCAGCAGGGTAGTGTGTAGGAAAGACAGAGTAAATCCCATCTTCCCGCTGTCCACTGGCGTAGATATCACTACAGTCTCTTGGTCGGGAGCCTGTGAAAAAAAAACAGGAGATGTCAACATAATCATCATGGCTGTTTAAGTGTTCCACACTGCACTTTTCTCCCAGCCAGTGCATCTGAGGTGAGAGAAACAGAGACTTTTTTAAATACAGCAGGCTCGACATGTGTCATCTTGCACATGCAGTCTAAGCAGTGCCAACTCTGTGTGCCTCTGTCACTGACTTGGAGAGCCCACAGAGAGAGAGCCACTGGAAGGGAAGTCTACAGAGAGACTGAATCCACTGTAGGGTTCATTAAGGCTGGCTTGCCAGTTGGAGGTGGCAGAGTAATGAGGAGCTTCTTTACCCTCTCCGTTGGCGCAGCCCTTGGGCCGGATGCTGCGAACCGGAGCCCTCTGGAGATCTGCCTTCAGGCGCCCTTTTGTGTTGCCGGGTTCCTTCTGCATGGAATTGAGCGCATCACTCACTGAGTTCACAACCTTCACCATGTTGATCTGACTTTCTGACAACAACTAGAGCAAAAGAAAGAGAGGGAAAAAGGAAGAGAGACATAATTATTCCAGAATAAAAGCACAGAAATTAGGTATCATATTTGGTGCTATTGATTTCTTGATTTCCTTTCTGTGCTCTTTAGCTGTTACGTAATATTCAGTTACCATGTAGTAAGTGCACTACTGTAACACTGCAGTAACATGTCTTACAATTACAGTGTATTTACAGTGCTTTGCAGGCAGCTCCCATCAAAATATTGTATTTTACAGTACTGCAGTACTTCAGATTGCATGACTGTATTTTAATTATAGCCCATGACAAACAATAGCTAGTCCATACTCCTTAAACAGTAATCTGTCTCAACACTGTCATAATGCATTATTGGGCACTGTATTAAAAATATTTTACCAAAAATTCTTGTATGACTAACAGGCGCCTTCAGTTAGTCATGAAGTATTTTTCATATTAACATAATGTTATCTGGCCACTTAGCATTATGCAAATATCAGTGCTCAGTCATTTCACACATTTCCTTAAAGCCTGGAAGATGTCACTACACTTTGTCAGACAGTCTGTGGTTCGGCACAGTGGGAGGTGACAGCAGGATGGAGGACTTTCAGTTTTTACAGCCAAATTTTTTTGTGTCTGTCTCAGCAAAGCTGCTAAGTCCTTTCTACCACCAGTTTGTTGCAACAGTAAATGCTGACTCAGAGTGACACAGACTACACTTCAGTGTGGGCTTTACTATTTGGGACAGGTCCTCATGTTTTAGATATCAGGCATTGTGAATGAACTGCAGCAGAGTCTGCACAAATCCCAGTGGACAATTAGCAAAAATTATCTCCGCAAACCGCTGCTTCTCCTTGACACATGAGAAATGCCAAGCACTCTAGAGTAGTGTGAACAAACATCCCGTTCTTTGAGGAACAAGTTGCAGCATGTGGTTATGCCATGGTGTGTGAAGAACCGTTTGTGTGTGTGGTCGTTCGTGAGGTTGACGATGATGGCAGCTGACGTGCTGGTCACCTCTTGAGCGGACAGTGGGGACATTTACGCTCCCTGCTCTCAGCTCTGATTCATCTCACACGCCCTCTTCTTGCTCGTCACCATAGCAACTCTGCTTACCTGTCATTCATGAGTAGGCTTGCCTACTAGCAGGGAAAAAAAAGAAAAATACATGGGGGGCACAAGGGGAGAGGCAGCATCACCTGTTGATGCCTTTACTCAAATGACTCAACCTGTTGCCTCAAAAGCAGTTATTCATTGGTGGCCCATCCTGTAATCATGGAATTGCTCAAACACTATTATCCTGGCTCACAAGGAACCATAACAAAAATGGTGAATAATGCATGGTGCCTTTAAAGCCCACTCACTTATGTCCAGGCAGTGGCTTCTCTTCTTCTGTTAAATAAAAATTATATGAACAAAAATGCTTTGGTGATGCTGTCCTAAATCCCCAATTAAGAATCTTTAAATCTGGCAGATCGTTTTCGGTAGTACAAAAGAGGCTTTTGAGTAACAACATGTCCAATTAAAAATATAACTTTTATATTTACCATGCTCTACATTAGCAAGCTGAGTCTGTGGGTAATCAGCATCCTGTTTCTGCCATTGCTTGATGGGTTTTTAAATGCAGCAACAAAAAACAGAGCTGGTTTTAGATGTCTTTTGCTTATAATTCAGGTCGCACCCCTCTTCTCGTCCTCTGTTAGTAGATAAAGCATGCTTTTATATCTCTGCTGCCCAGCCTGCTCTGTAAACATACTATCAGCTGTATGGAGCACAATGCTGATGGGTGCTGTTGCTGCACTGAACATTATTTAAAATAAGTTCACTTGCTGGTTGAGGTGCATCCATTAATCACAGACACATTCAAAGCTGCTTTTCCTGCAGCCTCCCATATCATCAATAATCTCCCTAACAGAGTGGGCATCTCAGTCTGGAACACAGCTTTCACTTAAAAAAAAAAATAAATAAATAAATAAATAAGGCTGATGCTCACTGAAGAAGGAAAGATTAATGGACACAACAGCACGGATGGAAATGGAATAGAAAATAGTGCTCCACACCAAACAATCCAAACTTTCAATCTTACAGCATAGATGATTGAAGGCGTATGAAAGAGAATTCTGCAGTCTATTACAGCTTACTTTCCTATTTTTAGACACTTTTGCAAAACTCCGTGGCTTCCTTTAACAATTCATTGCATCTCAATTGTGCACAGATTTTTTTTTTACTCATCTATCATGAGTGAACAGGTTACTATGGTGTTTAATTTCAACTAGACACAGTCTCAGTTTTCATTTGACCTTGAAAATAAAGAATTTCTCATTAAAATACCATGGCTGTGTCATCATTACATCATCGTGACATCACTAACCAAAAACCCTGAAGGCAGAATGCAGTTCTACTCTTATCTTGGTTTCTAGAAGTGAGTCTTTCAGTGCAACCCACTGTGTTCTGGCTCTGCTGTAGCATTTTATTGGACTAAAATCCCTCAGGCCATGACAAAGCAAGCCTAATGCACACCCACTCTAATGAGGGCTTGAAGACATTCGCTACATTACGCCTCTACTGAAGCACGCTATTATAAAATACAGCAGTCGAGTTTCCTTCCTGTGTCTCTGAAAATCTCTGAAAATCCCTGCCAGGTTTGACGTGGTCTAAATATATAACCAGTTTATGTCATTGGAGACAAGGACATTGGAATGGTCAAGCTGGTTTAATGCTGTGTCTTGGCTTGCACTCCATCGTTAAAATTAGTCTCAGTGCTGACAAAAAATATTCTTTGAGTTGATCAGGCAGAGTGCCTGAGGCAGAGGATTGGATTTCCAGGGTATATTCTATGGTTTGGCCTCCAGAATTGACAGTCTAATTCAATAGTGACTGTCTGCATTGCCATGCATAGCAAATATGATGATCAAGGTCAAAGGAAGTTTAGACAAACTCTTTCTTTAATTTTGGAACTACATGCCAGTAATTTCTGTCAGATGACAGATGTAGTTTTGCCAGGAGTTCAGTGACCTGCTAATGTGTATTAATTTCATTGTCCATCTGACAGGTGAGTGAACAGACTCTTTCTTCTCAGTCAGTTTTTTAAGGTAAAGGGCAAAAGCGAGTTGTCTAGGCAACAAAGCTTTATCAGCAGGCGATGAGCAGGACACACACTGTCCAACTTGCAAGGCAATTATCCTAGCTGCTTTTTCTAATGAGGCTGCTCTGATAATTAACTGGAGAATATGTAAAGTACTCCTACAGGACTGATCTCATATTGAATCATACTGATTGAAGACATACAGAACAGTCCTGAGATGCCCTTTAACTGGGAGAACGGAGAGTGAACTACTTCCCTTAACTTATTCCACTGATCCCCTCAGATCTACAGCCAGATCCTCAACCGGGGTGGTGACCTAGTTGTGTATTCTCCAGTCTCTCGTAGACTTGTAATGAGGTGAGAGTGGAAACGACTTCAACTGAATCAAACATCTTGCCAGTTAGAGCCACCACACAACCATAAAAGCAGTAAATTGATCCAAGGTTAAAATACTAATAAAAAAAGAGCAGTGATGATTAATGGGGTGCTATGTGAACCTTGGAGGCTATTTTTATATTTAGTCTTACTTGAAGAGTCCTTATGCTTTTACACTATATTACGGTTGAAGCTAGAACAGATTCAGCGATTTCAGCTCTGTATTTTCATTGTAAAAAACAATTTTCCTGAACTGGAGCTGAAAAGTAGCACATTCTGTACAACTTTATTCACTAATTCCTCAGTTTTTTTCAGAAAGACTTCATTTGAATAGAAACTTGAATGTCTTCAATATATATTTTACGCTACTCAAAATATTCTGCAACAATTTAAGATCTCATATATAAAGTTGAAAAAGAACACAACCTTACTAACAAGATAAAATGGTATGTATCAGATGATCATTTAACCTATCTTTAATCTTTTATCTTTAAGCTAAATTTATTTATTCTAAGTAGATTATTGTCATCTGCAGTTTGGATGTTACGTTAACCTAATACAGTGAATATAAGAGGCAGAAGTGGCCTGGTAGTTAGGGATCTGGTCTTGTGACCGGAAAGTCGCCAGGTCGATTCTCAGGCAGGTCATAACTAAAATCCCCTTACCCCAAACTGCACCCCAGGTGCATTGGATAGAGCTGCCCACCATTTTGGGTACAAGTTCTCACAGCCTATTGTGTTCACTAGTGTGTATTTCACTGCATGGATGGTTTAAATGTCAAATTCCATTGTGTGCAAATCACATGGGCAACAAAAAGTTGCACTCTTACAACTCTTTCAGATTGGACATCAAGGCCGTTTTCCCACTTGAAAGTCCGGACCATGGTCCGAACCAAGGCTTATGTGTTTGTCACCTTATACATATTTGGTCCGGTTAGTTTTGTTTTCACACTGCATTTTTGTGGGTGCACCAAAGACCTTTGTATGATACTCCTACGTCCTGTCGTCATCACTTACATGGGGTGCATCTTCCTACACTTGACACTGATTGGTTTGTTGAAGGAAATGTGTCTGATAGTGCATGTTGCCTATTCAGTGGGTGCTTTCCAGGATGAAATTAATAAACAGATTTATTTTGTTACCACAGTAGTGCTGTTATTATGGTATTTATACCAAGAGCAGCAACTTCAGGCACAGTACTCTAGGGCAGTTCAAATTCGCCAAATGAACGTGCTTGTCCTGAAGCAATTGTTTCACCGCCGACAGATAAGGAGGAAAATGCGGCAAGCAATCCTTACAGTATAGGTAGCTGTTTCCTGTAATTGGTCTGAAAGTCCAGACCTTCTAGTTTTTACACTGCACACAAACTGGACCATGGTTTTGTAGCTCCGGACTGAGACCACTTCTTTTGGTCCGGAAAGTGGTTTGTGGCCCCTTTCACACCTGCTATTTTGGTTCGGACCAAACTGAAAAGTCCAAAAGTCCAGACCAAACATTGTAGGTCTGAAAGCACCATAAGACTAATACTAATACAATAATACTAATGCATATATACTTAATATGATAATTAATTTATAATGGATTGTGAAATTATTAATGGATTGTGTTAAATCTATCAAGCTGAGTATCTTGTTTGTGGTCCATTTAGAGATTTTGTTCTTGGTCCCTTTAACTTATTTAAATATATTTTAAGAAATATCAAATATTAATCATTCAAAAGTTCAAAATGTTCATTTGTGACACAAACAAAAAAAAATCTATGATTTTTGGCTTATGCTCTTTACACATCAAAGTAAACCCTAAAATAGCACTGAGATCTATTTATTTATGTGCATTAATAAAGGCAACACAAAATGGCCATATTTTTATGGCTGCCTAAGAAATGGACTAGGTTTCTCCATACAGTATGAAACAGACTTGGTTACTTTATACAATTTGCAATGGACTGGGTTACTCAGTATGAAAATAAGTTTGTTAATACTTAAAATAATGCAATAAATATCCTCACCTATACTACAAATTCACTTTTAGTACCACTGTATTAAGCTTTTCTAAAGCAGAAAACAGTACTGAATCTCAACCTGGAATAAAATACCTGAGTATGCCAATAAGTCTCTATTTTGCAAATATATTTACTCATTTTCACAACTAGTACAGTTGGTATTCATAAATTAGGCATTAAAAAGAATCATTTGATACTTTTTTATTGAAGCATTTGAAGTGAGATATCACTTAGAAATTGCATTGTCTATCTAATTAGATATGAAATTAGAAATCTAATTGTCATATCTAAATATGATATACATTCTTCACAGATGTAGCACTAATGCAACTGAACAAAAGAGGCACTACTCACTTCGGTGGGTTTGTGCACTTCTGCTGCTGTGATGTTTTGGGAAGTGAGTGGGGGATAATGAGAATGTGAGACCAGAGTCGTCCTGCTTCTTTAATGACCTAGCACTTGTGCTGAGATTACTGGTACCGAGGGATCTACAAATGAAACCTTTACCCTTTCATTTCAAAGACACCCACAGGACAAACCAACTTAGCATCTCAGCAATTTTCTCTCACTCTAGGATGAGCCAGGTATTGATTAAGAACAGAGAGAAATATATAAAAATTTGGAGATATTATAGTTTAATTTATCTTATTTTACAGAAATATGACCAAACCTGTCATTTCTAGAGTGGCTGACTCAGTAAAAGCCCAACAGTGCAGAGATGGAAAATGAATTGTAGTTTGAGCTCCAGCTGTAGAATGTGTCACTCAGAGGCTTGAGAGAAAGCAATTGGACAAAATCCTGCTGGGTGAAAGGGAGGGTTCACTGTTCTTCCATGTTATTAGGCAATACTTCAGCTATCATTTCTGCTTGATACATGTCATAATTAGAATCTGAGCCTTCTTTAAACATGTTGAGGAGATAGAAAATGTTGTGAAGCTGTTAGTTTGTTAGTTATAGGCAACAATTTGGTCCTCCCAACCTAGAATTACTAGAATACAAAATACAGAAAAATAGCTAAATGTAATGTAAGTCTTTAAAAGAATATGTGCTGTTGTAAATATTACATTATATGAGACATTTTCTCATGAGTCAAGGAGCAAAAATGTTGTACTTAAATCTTAAAGCTTAGTTGTCCTTCAAGCCAGGGACTACAAAATATTGTAAGCTCATCTGAGAGAATACGACAAATAATAACCTGGCCCACCATAAAGGTTTATGGAAACGGCCCCCACTCATCCACACTGATAGAGCTTTGTGTTTATTGCTTGGCGTAGGAGATCTAATGAAAGCATAGTATTAGTTCACTGGCTGAATTCATAAAATGCTGATCTAAATGTTGGGGCTGCTGGACCCATCTGTCTCTTAGACTGCTTGCTGTCTCTGGCACCAGGGCTGAAATAACACTATTACTGGTTAAATTTGTACTCTCCCAGTCATCAAGCCGCACAGTAAAATCCATAATTTTGGCCAAGTTCCTATAAACAGAATTAAGTTCAGCTCAATTTCCATACCTGGAAGACTACAGCACTGCACAGTTCAAGTGTCTCACATGGTCCAATACACACCGGAAAGCACTTAATTATGTGATGGCTTTGCAATAGCTGTGGTATTTAAATTTTGCATGTGTTCATTTAACACAGATGACTCCACAGTGTCCTTTATGTCATTGCTTGGTAAGTTTGTGCTAAACAATTTCTGGGTTTTCTGTTAACCAGTGTTCATGTATGCAGTACCATAATGTCAAGCTGACATTGTGTACATGAGCATTTTAAAGTTTTTGCTTTTTTCCAAGTGCTACCTAGAGAGTGTTAAGCAAATGAGTGTTACAAAGACTTTTTTGAAAACAGCTTTATGCCTCTTAGTTAATTGAGGCTCAGGTTGTTTTGTTTCATCAGTGTTATACAGTGATAATTAAGTGTGCCTCACACATATTAGGACCATTCTCTTACAAGGAGCTCGGCTTCTTGACAATTCTCTTGACACTTTTTGCAGTTTGAGTGAGAAAAGACCCACTGGTTCTTAATACATACTTAGTACAATAGCAATAAATGCCTGCTGGGAGGTAAGACTAAAATAGTAGATGATGAGAAAATATTATATAAATATGGACAGAGCAGGCTTAGTGGTTAGCACGTTCGCCTCTCAGCGCTGGGGTCTTGGGTTCGATTCCCCATCTGAGCGGAGTTTCCATGTTCTCCCCGTGTCTGCGTGGGTTTCCTCCGGGGTCTCCGGTTTCCTCCCACAGTCCAAAAAAAAAAAAAACATGGAGGTCAGGTGAATTGGGTACTCTAAAAAAAAAAATTGTCCGTAGGTGTGTCTGTCTGTGTGTGTGTGTGTGTCACCCAGCGATGGACTGGCGCCCTGTCCTGGGCTTAGTTGAATAGTGTAATACCCTGCCCTGCGCCCAGTGAGGGGGTGGGGGATTAACCGCGACCCTAATAAGGATTAAGCGGGTGTGATAATGAATGAATGAATGAATGGACAGAGCAACAAAATAAATTTTAAAAACCCATTAAATACAGGTACTCTCCATGTATCATAAAGGGTAGATACCTAACCTTGTGCTTTAAAAAGATTTGCAGTACTGCACTTTTGGTCCCCTATAAACAATAATAAAACTGAGACTTGGGTCACATAATGTGCAATGATGCTTGGCATTCCCTTTGTTCACAATGTTATGTTGTCTCATAATATCCTATCATAACATCATCTTCTAATAAAGCACTGTATAGAGAGGACAAAAATTAGTGAATATATACCCCCCTTGTAAAAGCAGCAAATGAACTTCACCCATGATTTAATCATTAATGGAAACTGTTCTAAGTAACAGTTATCAATCAGAGTTTCTCTGTGGGCAAATTTTTAAGGTCAGATTTTCTGAGAGTAAAATGACTGTGACTGCCCTTTCATGATCATGTTGTATTACTGAAATAAAAGGCAAAGACTGATGTCAGGTCAAGGTGTGGGAGTGCACTTCAGGTTTTGGTCTATCTCCTTCCATCAGAGCAACTATTCATCTATAAGTTAGGAGAGTGAATGAATGAGTGAGTAGCTCTAACCTGGATGAGCCTGCCTTGTTCCGACTGGAGTGTGCTGATCTCCTGTCCGATACTGCCCTGCCCTTGCCTCAGCGCATTGTACTCCATCTTCAGCTGGCTGGCGTGGGCCGATAGTTTGGCCACCTCCTCAGCAAGTTTGACCAACAGTGCCCGGTCCTGGCCCTTCACCGACTTCAGATCTGTGTCATGGTCAGTTAACGAGTGCAATAATGATGTCTGCACACCCTCCAGTCGCAGGAAGTTGTTGTTGTAGTCGGGGCAGTTGGGATCGATGAAGATGTTGATGCGTGAACCATCACCTCTTTCCACCGTCACCAGTGCATTGCCCTCATCCTGATTGGTGCTGATGAGGGGTGGAGCATCAGGGCCAGAGGGAGCTTGGTAGTGGTTCATCAAGAGGATGGTACCAGTTACTGTGACTGCCAATAAAACAGCAACAAAGAGCAGAATTGTACACAGAAGGTAGCTGCAGCTCATCCTCTGCAAAAGGAAAAGGAGAGAAAAAGAAAAAGTGAGAAAATGTAGCTCATTATTTAAAACGAAAGTAACCATAAATCTGCAAATGCATTTTCCATCACCTTGCATTAAAAATAACATGAACATAGAACATAGTTAGAGCTAGCTCTATGCAACTCCAACAAAGGAAATCTATCTAAATCTCATATCTAAAAATCTTAATTGTGCATAAACAGAGAGAAATGGAAAAACTGCATGTGGTTGTTATTATGCAACAACTAAAAAAACTGACAAATTGCTTGTGCGGAACCCCTTCATTTTGATAAAATGATGTTTTTGAACAGAGAGACAAAGCCAGTTTTCCTGGTACTTGAGATCCAATTATCATAAAAAGACAGCCAAAGTTCATTTCATAACAACAACAAAAACAACATAATGTGCAAAGCCAATCATCTTGATACATTTTTTAATGTGTAATTTAAAGGCACTCAGATTCCAGAATATAATGTTCATTTATTTAGACTGCTCTCACAGCCTAGTTGATTTAAATACATTCAAATATCATATATAAGTGCATATTGTGCACAGTGTAGAATGTGTGCGGGCGTGCAGCATTGTACATGCAGCAGGTACATGCTGGGAGAAGAGATGGGGGGAGGGGTGTACTAGCTAGTTCAGTGAAGGCTTTGTGCTGATTTCTGTGATTGCTCTGGGCCTGCGAGTGGTAGGCTGGAATAATAAACTACAGGAGGTGCTTTGTTTCTTTAGCTACTCTGTGGGACTGGCAAGGAAAAATCCCCACAGGGAGAGAGACCGAGAGAATGAAGGAAGATACTGATACGAGCCCTGCAGCTCAATCCATTCAGGTTTGGTTAAGTGCCTGGAGTTGACAACTCTCTCCTCTGTGTAAGAACTAGACTGTGTACATACAGCAACAAAGCCAGCTATAGTGACAAATGAAGTGAATAAGATTTGATGGGCAAACACTGAGGCTTGGGGAGACTGAAGCCACCATACCAGAGGCCCTGCTTATCTTTTTTGCATTTTCTTTTTTTTTCCAGAGTGCACTTGTTCCTTGACTGTGATTTTCCCCCTGTTGTTTTACGACTGCCACTTCGATATTTCACTTGACAGCAAATGCTGTGCTCCTGTGCAATTGCAGAACACATTTTGAACATTTCCATTGTCTTGCTTTCTACACATGCCAGAGTGAGTCATTGCCCATGTGATGGGCTGTGATTCCTGAACAAAATTAAGCCACTCAGAGGTATAGCATAACCACAGTAATAGGTCGGTGGTTATGAATACAGTGCATCCCCTATGGAGGATACTCATGGGGTGTTAAATCAACAGTCACACTACAGACATAAAAATTCTCTGCATATTTAATAGGGATGCAAGTATTCGACAACCAAAATTATTCAGCTGAAAACAGAAAAAACAAACACTTTTGTTGGGCTGAATAAAAATAATCATTAAAATAATAATAATTTATGTATAACAATTATGTTTTTAATGGCACTTTTACCTTTTTCTAGTTCCTGGCCCTAGATTTGCTGTGGAAAAATAACACATTAAACACAACTGGTCACACTGGAGCACATCTATGGCCAGGAACTAGAAAACTAAGCTGACTGCTATAGGGTAATACCCTCTTTAACTTGATATTTGTACAAAGCAAGTCACACTGGAGAACACTGAAGGTTCACAGCTTTTATTCCGTTTTAAGCATTTAAGCCAAACTTGATGTTATGGTCTTACTTATGCATTCATGTTAAGTAATAGGGTCATTGAAGTGCATTATTGTGATATCATGGTGAAGGGTGTTTTTGGCATGATGCAAAGCCGAGGAACTAAAACTTTGTTTGTTCCCCATGATAAAATCACAGTAACGCATCATCTCAAGTGGCTTCTTGTTTTTATAAAACAGCAGTCAACATAAAATATAACACACACCAATGTTCAATTCATAAATTAATGTACTTTTAATCATTCACAATAAACTATTCTTCCATCACACAATGTCATCCGTAAACAGTTAACACTTCTGCTAGTCAACAAGGATGATATCAAACTATCGGTCATTGTGGCCCAAAGCTTTGGAACTCTCTTCCTGAGGAGCTGTAAAAGTAACTGTTTTTTTTTTCATTGAAACCCAAAACAAAAATACATTTAACCTATATAATTTATGCAATAGTGGAAAAAGTGACAAATGTAATGAGACACTGTGAAAAACTGTGTTCGTTGTTCAGTATTCAACCTTTGGCCGAATGTTTCGTTTTGTTCAGTTTTGGTTTCAGCCAAAAAAATTTCATTTCAGTACAATATGAATGTTTAAATATGCAGTATGGCTCTGTCAATATACTAAACAATGCCTGCTATAAAAACGCTCTGTTGAAAAATATAACACTTGATGAGTGTTGTTTTCTCCCCGCCCATGGTGAATATCATTATGCTTTAGTGGGTTACAAGCTGAATTACTGTTACCCTGTTGTGTGGTGGCTGTTTGCAATGCACCCATAGAGTGAAACGAAGCATAGCACATGAGCAGAGCTCGTTTTCCTACACCCTCAGCATCCTCTGCAGGCACTGTCATATTTATTTTAAAGATAATTAATGTGCACAAAAGACTCCAGTCTCCAGATATCACAAAACAGCAGAAGAGAGCACTTTCAGATCAATTTGTTACAATAAAGTAATGACGTCTGCTGTCTGCAAAAATTTGTTGTGTCCGACCCCTGCATCGGTAGTTAAGGTATTACATTTAGCTGCAAAACAACAAAGACTTACAATGATACAGCATTAAAAGCAGGTTTAGTGTCATGTTTGATTGAGATGACTATAAACAGAATGAGTAATCTAATCATAAATTTGTTCTTCTGCCCTGAAATTATTTGCCAACACAGGTAGCAACATGATAGTGAAACTTTAGCATATTGAGGCAGCAAACAGAGCTAGGCAGCAACTGTGCAAAATCATCATTCTTGCTCATATACTCTGTGAGAACAGGGGCTTTTTGAAGAGCTCTTTTAGGGGACAGATAGAGCACAGGGCCATTTAAACATTCACCAAGCAAACATTGACCTGCATCCCAACCAGGCAGTGACTGTGAGCATCCTAGTAGGGCCCTCGCACCCTCCCACTTCCTCTTTTGGCCAGGCAGACAGTGGTCGTTTAGACGGCACCTTTTGCCCTGGACAGAGACGGGTCAAGATCGGGAGGCCACGCTCGACTGAGCGTGGACAATATTTGATAAGAGCTTTTATGTGTCGCCACTGAAGCGACACCAGCAAGGCGAGGGGTGGGGGTAGTGATGAGGGGAGCGTAAAACAAAAGCACAGTGACTTCTTTTCAGCTCGTCTTTCAGGCCTCTAGTGGCCACTGAGGACCACCAGTGATAGCAGAGATGGCAGGTTCTGAGGAGGGAGGTCAACCACATCGACAAACATGGGACCACACGTGACAGCAACTGTGATTACTTATTTGGGAAGGTGAAGGTGAAATGTCAGGTGCAGCATGAGGAGAGTCACGCTGAGAAGCCTTGAGTCATTGTCTTGCCTTGCTGTTGCTTTTGATTTACAGTTAAACAAAGCCTGAGATTCTCTGAAGGTGAAAAGGGTCATTGAGAAGACAGATAGCTCTCTGTGGTAAAGAAGTATAGCTTTCTTTGTAACACAAATGCCAAGGGTTCTCAATTCTCAAGCTATGTGTTTTTTTGTGTGTTTTTGTTGTTTTCTTTTTTTCATAATCCAATCGATACAATGAAAAAGTAGACAGCTCTTATATTTCATTTGTATGGCTACCTACAGCTACTCTATGAATACAGATATACATGTAGTGAGGGTCTGCGCTCAGACACATTGGTTGGGATTCAGGGGGATCAGATTCATATTGGTCTCTCAATGAATTCATGTATTCCACTGTATTCTGCAGTGAAAAGGCAGTACTATAGTGTGTAGGCAATCTGACTGATGATTTATACAACAGTGACTTACTGATTAAACCTGCATTGTGGGCCAGTAGTTCTGCTAGATATAGGTAGATATAGATGTAGATATAAATAGATATAGATATTATTAGCAATACTCCATTTGTAATGACAACACCAATGTAGCAGAATACTGAAACTGTGCTACCATATTTTGAGTGGAGAGCCTATAACTGTATTCCGTAAAATATTCTAGCCTAGATAGTAATGTACATACTCATACATTGCAATATCTTTGTAATATAGCCTACGTTCCAAACAGAAATGGTGCAGCAGCGTTTTTTTTTTTCAGTACATCCCATTATCATATGGATAAAAGTGGCCACTGACCTCTGTGCTATGTATGTGAGAGCACTGAAGCCTTGGGCCTTTCATATGACCGAGAGGAGACCTATCTGCTACAGTCAGGGATTAAATCAAAACACTGATCCACCTCCTAGCTACACACACTGCAGGCATCACTATGGCTATCTCATTATATTACAGGCCAGACAGGGAGCAGGGTTTCACTTCCAGACACATTCAGCGGGACTTCAGCTAAAGCCTTTAGCCATTTAGGATTATTTCTCCAAGGATCTCATATCAGAAATGTTGGTTTTTCTCCACTTTAAGCACACACAGCGATTACCAGAGTTGATTAGTTTATGAATCTGGATAAAGGCTGATGTTTTGTTTACATCATAGATAGTTGTATGATAGCTGTGTGGACACTAGTTTGGATAAAATAATACAGTTACCTATTACCTATAATATCCCTTTATACTGTATACAACAACAAAAGGCCTTTTATCTTGTGGATCAGATGTAGAAGATGCCTCATCTGAAGATATAAACTACATTAACGGCTTTTGAAGAGAGGTTGGGGTGCAGATCAGCCATAATCTTAGAGTGACCTAGACATCTTATGTAAAATCTAGGCTTCTTATCAGTACTTACAGCAGGCAGCTGCTTTCACATATGTGCACAAGTTGAAGGGTGAAGTAAGCAGCCTGACAGCTGAACATATGCAGCAGTTGTTTTCTTTTCCCTGGTGTAAAGATTTGCACAGGGTTTAAGGGTGCAAAGTTAAAAAAAGCACAGAAATTATTGTTGAACCACAACACTAAGCTTGTGGTATGACCTCTGCATTTCTTGTAAAGTATACTGTACTTCACACTGATAGTATACAAAAGAGCAAACAGTAATGTCTAGGTATTTTGTCACATTACAGTTAGAAGTCCATCACGCAAACCATTTAGAATTTGGCTTGCTAGATATTTATTAAAGTAACTGCAAAACTCCAAAGGCATGATCTGGCAATATCATCAATGCTCCGAGACCTCAGCAAAGCACACGGACGTAAAAATGTGGTCAAGCTCCAGTTGCTCTGTAAATTAGACACTGGCAAGAGCCATATCCCTGAAAGCAACGTCAGTCGCCCTGGATTAAGAGGTCTTCTATGCAATGCTACTCACCCCGGCATTACCCAGAAGTCTCTTATCAAAAAAGCACATAAATAGAAAGTGAGAGCAGAAATCCCAACAAGTAGGTCTTAGTAATATGGGCAGAACAGATGCAAAGGATTAGCCTTGATCTGGAAAATGGCTTTACAAATGCACAGTTTCCTCTTTGGCTCTCATACTGCTTATACTGGATGGCAGGAAGAAGCCAGAGACTCGGCACAGACTCACAGTAGCTCAACCAAAGCTCACCAGAGCAGAAAATACTACACACACACACACACACAAAAGACACATACACACACATATCAGGACAGTATGTGCTGGCTCAGAGAGTACAGCTTCATTAGCTGGTTTGAGATGATAAATGCTTACTAAAGAGAGCACAGGGAGATCTGTCTCATGCTTCAGGCTGTCAGAAGCAAACTGCTCCATTTCCACCTGCCCCACAACTTCTCCAGCCTGTTAACATGGCCCAGCCTGTACGTAGGCTTGTTCCCCATGTTAAGGACATGCCATAACTGAGGCTGATCACCATAAAACCATCATATACTAGGAGTGGCCAATATGACAATATATGGTTGGTCACACATTAAAATTGTGAATATCATCTAAAAAATGTAGGTTCAAAATATATAAAAAATATGGGAATTTTTGAAATTTTGGTTCAAAATAATCCATTATTTGAAATTTTTAGAATATTTCATTTTGAGTTTGAGTAAGTTACTAGTCTAACAGTATAAAGACTGGGTATAAAAATTGGGTTACAACTGCATTTTTCCTAATATCAAGCCACTCCTGAACCACAGGCAACACAGACAACTGTTGCTCGGTGGTCCAAAGTTCTTTTTAAGATGAAAGTAAATTTGGCATTTGGTTTAGAAATCAATGACCTACAGTCTGGAGCAAGAGTGGAAAGGCACAGAATCCAAGGTGCCTAAAGTGCAGTATCTCTGCATCCTGTGATAGTTTGGGGTGCTGTATCATCTGCTAGGGTTGGTCCATGTGTTTTAATTCCAAAAGCAGCTGTCTACCAGGAGATTGTAGAGAACAAGCATTACGGAGATGCCAGTTGATGTCATGATGTTACTGTGCTTGATTGGCCAGTCAACTCTCAATGAGAATCTATGAGAAACATCTGACTCAACAATACGGACAAACTAAAGGCCACTATCACAGCAACCTGGGCTTCAAAAATCTCAGCAGTGCCACAAGCTGTTTACCTACGTTCAACACTGATATACGGTAGTAATTAGTGGTAAAGGAACCCCAACCAAGTACTGAGAGTATAAGTTGGACATTTCTGTTTTGTACATTCTGTTTGGTCTTCTAAAATTCTATTTTGAGACACTAGATGTCTGACTTTCATGAGCTATAAGCCATACTTCAAATATGATGCTTTACATGCAATGAATATAAAATACAAGACAGTTCAATCTTTTGAATTAAGTTATGAACAACAACTTTATTCTTTTTTCATGTATTACTGTACTGAGTAAAATTTTAGAAGGAGGACTATGGCCAAAACCCTCCCTCATCTAATCCTGTGCTGTCTATAAAATCTATAGTTTAATAGACACACCAACCACCACTGCTTCTCCTTCGTACTATAGTCCATCTCCCCATTCATCTCCTTTCACCAAGTGGAGTCCGGCTCAGAGCAGAAGCTGCACAGAACTCCTCCCCAAGCTCTCAGATTTCTCTACCTCTTCATTATCAATATCATGATATACTACAACTCAGTGTGTCACAAAATATATTTCTGAGAACACTGGTTATCTGCATGTTCCATTCCAAAGAAAAAATAATTAGGCTGGTTTAATTAAAAAAGTAAAAGTATAAAAAAATCAATGAAAGTGAAATGATGAAAACCTCATCAGCCTTATAACCATGTACTGCTGACACAAGTCACACCAAAAAACAAACAAACAAAAAAAAAAAACAGCCATAGCCAGGCAGTGATCAGAATACACGAAGATACTTTAAGTCAAAAATGTCTATACATCTACTGCATGTCTTTAAATTTACAAAGCTGAACTTGGCTTCTTTTAATTCCCTACCAATCATCCGAACATAACTGCAACAGCATTTAAGGCAGATTAATGTAACTGTTGCACCATTTAAGATGAAACTGGAAATTGGAATAATATCAAAATTTCAGTTTTGTGTAGAAATATTTCTATTGTCTATTCAGGAAATTTAATTATTTTTTTAGTCCTCATTTGTACTGACCATGTTTAAAAAAAACACATTGATTGCCAAAAATGTAGATGCTCTGCTTTCTTCTTGTCTCACAAACACAAAATGGAGTCACTGGCTGTGCCTGAAACTTCAAGGTAGATACCTTGATACCTTGCTGCCTAAGTAGGTGAGGGTCATTGAGATAAAGATATTAATGATGGACTCATGTTTAAAACACATTCAGCAGGCTTCAATATACTACCGAAATACTGACAGATCGCTGCTAGCTTTTAGTGTATCTTCAAAAACTTTTAAAATACAGCCTTTTTTGGGCATGACTTCGTGACTTCCTGCCTTAGAATACACCCTGAGTCTGCAGCATTTCTTACATTTCAGACACAGCTTTTACCAGACAAAGTTTTTCATAATATGTCCCCTTTACAATCACACCATAGATCCTAAAGTGGTAGAGGGGATTATAGTCTGTATAAATTAACTAAAAAAAATCACCCTTACCTTAAAGGAAAGTAGCCGAAACTAATTTGGTGTCTAATGTTTTCTTCTTTAATGGAAGTAATGAAAGCTTATACTCCAGATACTGTATGTGTGCATTTGGGCATGGTGCAAAATGCATTCCTAAATCAATTTTTTCAAACAAAAATTAGCAAAAGTGTAGAAAGGCGAAATTCAAGACTCAAGATAGTTGCTACTACTTTTTGTAACTTTGTTACATATACCTTGTTCATTTTATATATAACAGTATGTCATTCACCATGACAAACATTTCTGAGAATACTTAACCTATCAACTGTGACAAGAGCATTGTGATTTATGTAGTAATGTAGTTTACACAATGTTAATTGACAATACATTTGCTTCTATTACTTGTTAGCCACATTAGCCCAAGTGCAACAAAACCTTAGAAGCTTCAAGACACCAAACATGTCTTGGCTGAATGACGTGAAGTTATTAGGAATGCATTTCACCATACTCATACATTTAAGGGTATGATGGTTTTCAGTGCTTAAACTTTAGTAAGTTTAGACCCAAAAGGAAGTGAAGAAACTTTGCCTACAATCATTCCTCTAAATCTGGTTTACCACCTTGCATAATGCAAATAAGTCAACAAGACAATGGTGAACAAAGATACAGTGTCTTAAACTGTCAGGTTCAAAGGAGAGGTTCAAAGGGTCAGATTTGTGACAATTTACTTGTTTAGGGTTAAGCATCGCACCCTCTGAAAATACCATGCTTGTAAGCGCATAGCTTTAAATGTGAAGGTATTTACTGATAAGGTGTTAAGAGCTCTGTGTGATTTTGTACCATCTGAAAGGAAATAAGAGGTTGTGGTTGTGTAGCGGGGAAATCAGTGCTTCGGTAGCACCCTCTCGCTCAGGAAATTGCAGCCATCTGCGACTTGAAGTGGGGCTGCATACTTCCCGTCATCACATTTTAATCATAGACTGCTGCCGCTGACCTCCTAGCCACTTATGGCTGTAGAGGTAAAAAAAATAACTCTACCAGGTGTATATGTGTGTGGGTAAAATATACAAATTGTTAGCTTTTTCATTTAAATGTGTTCTTCGGTGCTCTGTATGTGCTGTTGTGTTTTCATGCATTTACTGGAAAGTACTGAGAATGAGTGTGTGCGACTAACGTGTTGGCTTGCAAAACAGACTGTTGACATAATTTAGCATCAGTGAGTGGCTCCTGTGTCCATGTATATGGGCACCTGCAGATGTGTATGCATGCGAGAGAGAGAAAGAGAGGGCAAGAGAGAGAGAGAGAAAGACACTGTAAATCCATGGAGTATCAGGCTACAGTGACAGTGCCTACTCTCGGCAGGTTTCACTGTCAGTGCACTCCAAGGACGGGCAGTGAAGTGTGCAGGCAGCGATTTGTCTTTTAGGTTGCACTGGGGCTGCAGAAAGCATTGTCTGCAGGGTGGCTATAAGTCACTATGCGCTCTCTCTCTCTCTCTCTCTCTCTCTCTCTCTCTGCTCCCACCAGACCAGCACACAGGACAGAACCCCACTCTTCTCTGTCTCACTCACCAGATCAGAGGCACTAGAGGACAAGTGAATTCACTCATACACACTGACGGACACATAGAACACACAGGCACACAAACACTATCTTTTACATTGCATTAGCTTACTCACCAGATCAGTTTCAAAGGAAAATTAGGAATTCATAAACACACACAAACACCCACATACATACCAACCAAACTGTGATAACTTCTGAAGATTTCAATTTAAGATTAAGTTTCTACGTTTCCTTTGGTTGCTTTCTTTGTTTTCTCAAAACAATTTTACAGTCATCTTTGACTCTGCCACCACTCTACCACACTTTTGACCATGCTTTGTTCAAATATTTGCACGTGGTTGGGTGACAAACGCTTGAGTGGATGCTTTGTTTTAGCAAAATTAGCGGCAAGTCATGTGAGCATGCTGGTGAAAACCGGGCGGATGAATGATAACTGAGACAAAATTTTCCAGAAAAAACTAGATGATAACCAAACTGTATGACAACCAGGGCAGACAATAACTTAGGTTTCCTAAGTGACAGTCTTAGCTGAGCAATGCATTTTATAAATGTATGCAAATCTATTTGTTCTTTATGCAAAAATATGGAGTAAATCTTCTGATTTATAGGACAATTTCCTGGCACCTTGAAATGGCAATAATTCTAGAACTTAATTTAACATTCATTAAAGGAGTGGGTTCAATATTAGATTATTTTGGCAGGGTTCAAAAATCTACTCTAGTAATCAATGTAAAACATTTTGATTATGTGTATATGTGTGTGTTTTTCTGCGTGTCCTTGAGTAATGAGTGGAACAGTGTGTATCATTGTATATGAGGAGAATGCAAGTTGCCTTTGACTGTCTTCACACCCAAGTTCAAAGGGAAAAAAAACAAGCAAGGGAAATCCATTTATGACATTTTTTTCTTGTGACTCTCAAATGAAGAGAATGCCGCAGGAGCTATACCTAATTTTACAAGGAAATTGTGATGTGTTTCCAATATTTGACAGAGGCAAAATGGAGCACGCGATACAGAGGCAGCACTTGCTGTGCCCTTGATAAGAAGCTGGTTCACTAGTTTAGAAGTCCCAGAGGACGCCGAGCTGCACAGCAGCACTCACATGAGCACTGTCGCCAAATTTCCCCAGCACAACAATACGAAGGTGTCACAGTAAATTGTTTAAACTCAGTGCCAGAGAAGATAAATGCTCAGCGAGGTAGCACTTTAAAGGAAAAGCAAATGGAAGCATTTTATCACCTGGGAAGTCATAGCCCGTGCTGGGTTATCAGGGTCATTCATTTCAGTTACCTACTCATTGCTCTTCTCTAGAGTCACATTTAGGAGCTTTGCAGCAACATACATACAAGCAAACACAACCACACACATAAACCGAGAGAAAGATACTTTACTTGCCAAAGTAATAACATAATTTCCTATTGAATTAATCCACTGCTCCATAAATCACTGCCATAATCCTTATGAACAAACATTTAAGCAGTCCACTGCAGGTAATGGAGAGTAGTTACTTCACTTAATAGGCTTTGTCAAGGATCTGTAGCTTTTGCGACTATTCTATTTTTTCCATAACTGCACTAAACTACTCAGGAAAAATTAATTCACCTCACTCATTTATACCATTTTCTTTCATGTGATTAGTTGCACTGTTTTTTATTAATAAGAATATGCTATTGCTAACAAGAAGCCAATTACATTGACACTTAAATTTTAAACCTATGCACCACAATGGAAAGTTTTAAACAAAGACAAAAAAACACATTAAAACAAAACACATTAAAACAAAAACACATTAAACAAAGACATTGATTTAGGTGTCATTTACAGACATACCATAACATACCTTCTAAATAGCTTTTTAATAGAAACCACTCCAGTAACAATGAGTAAATAAATTTGATTAAAATCACATTATTATAACATGTTACTTTTTTAATTAAACATATTACCTGCATTTAGGCAGTTACTTGAAAATACCTCTATTATTAAAACAATGATCATTGTGAATTATCCAGTAATTGCCAAAAGAAGGCCTGAAGTGCATACTCTTCAAACTAGGACGTACCAAGCTGATGAAACGACAGAGCTTGTCATAGCTTTAAAATGCGCAGACTAATTAGTTTGTCCACAATGAATTCTATTTCCGTGACCACGGTCCCAGATGACAGCTGCCAAAGCCTTGCTAAAATAAAAAAAAAAAACCAGACTGCTGGTTTGAGCACAGTAACTCCTCTTCCTTTCAAGCATCTCAACTTGAACTCCACTTTCATTTCCTGTGTGTTTTTACTTTAAATTCTTGGAAGTCAGCAGCTGTCTACAGAGGTCACAGCCATTTGCACCTCCTTGGGGTGACGTCGCTGGGGAGATGACCCCCAGTGTTGCTGTGCCTACACAAACAGGCCTTTAAAAGCCGGCAGGAATCCCTTGCGACTTGCAAGATGTCTGGCTTATTATGGAAGCACAAACCGAGAATAAAGGGGTCACACTGTACGTAACATGAAGAGAGAAATAAAACAGCAAGTTGGAAATGGTGCAAATTCTTGTTATGGAAGGTTTAGTGAGAAGGAAGGATGAAGAGCTGATGAAGAGCATTCTTCTATGCCTGTTTGGACTGCACCTCTGATGTGCTTTTGAAGGGCTGTTATTTTCTCCCACACTTGTTTACAATTGTGCCTTGGAGTCTTATATGGATGAGTTTAATAATAGATTCCATTAAGCCACTGGTCCTAGTTTAATGACTACAGGAACAATGCTTAGGATATTATTACCCTTTAACTTTTCACTGCTTTTTGTCTCCTGAGCCTGACAGTGGTATCAAACAGTAATTGCACAAATGGGCCGTTCGTTGTAAAAGTCATGCTCCATCACATAGCACAGTAAGTACAAGGTAAATTGACACAAATAAATGTTGGTTTTCGCTGGGGTTACAGTTTATAGGCATGTGTTTCTAGCAATTGTTTTTATATAAAAAACTACCTCTTAAAAGAAATTAATAACCGAAAACATATGAAAATGTATGCCAAACATCCATAAAACTACACTGAAATGTTTCATTAAGAAAAAACTTGTTGATTCATTCAAACAAAGCTCTTGGGTCTTCTCAACAACAGCAGATGGGGCTTTTTGATGCAGAAGAACAAAAAAGCCCGATCAAAAATTTCACTTAAAATGTGCACATCCACAGCATCACAAAAACTGATGACAATCAAAAAACCAACCATTCAGTCATTTGGCAATACATCTGAATTATGTTGGATTCCCTTTCTTTCATTCCAGACAATTTTTTTTTCACTTAACAAACCACCCATTGTGAAAAACACAACATCCGAGACATGCTGTTTTATTTTTCTGTGCTTTACATTTTCAAAAACTCGTTGCTCTTACTCTGCAGGGTGTGAACACAACCAGCACATGCCCTACAGCAATTTCTCTGCAGTTTCAGTAAAACTCAAGTATACAGTATGTGTAAATCGAGGGGAAATTGGTTCATGGCTAGTTTGCTTAAGATTGACTCTTCCATCTGGACTCCAGTTCTGGAGCATCTTAACGACTCTGTAGGAATCTATGCTGGCAGTTTGCTGTAAGGGAATGTGTATGTAGCAGAGAGGCCTTAATGAGCAATCCTTCAGACCTAACAGGCTGAGCAACATTACAGAGGGCAAGCTAACTATTAATATCTACTCTTTATGACTTTAAGTGAAGGAGCTTTCAGCAGGGTTCCAGTACTCTGCTCCCCTGTGAAATACAGTATGTGTGCATGCATGCCACTCTCTAATGAAGATGCTGTTTTGGGCATGCCTGGTCAAACCACCCTGATCTCTATGCTTTGATAAGTCTACAGTGTTTGGTGTAGAAGGAGTTACACTGAGTTCTCCATTAGTGCTTGAGAATTAAGTGGTGCTTTGAGATGGAAATCAAATCCATCATTTGTTCACACTGATTGATCCTAAAAGATATCTACTCTCGCAGAGTGTTTTTTGGGAATAGCTCTGGATTCACAAAGATGTTTAAAATAGGATTGCTGATTCACGATCAGATTTCTGGCTTCTGGGTCTTTGAAAGTAAGAGATGAAAACTGATTCTGAAGTAGTATTTCTACCAGGGCGTTCTGACACTGAATTCATAAAGAGCCAATTTCTGAATTTTTGTAATTTCATTATAGGAGGTGTAACATAACTTTAAAACTACAAGGATTTCTACAAGGATGGGTCCAATTTACATTCATTCAGACAAAATGTTCAGTTCAGCAGTAAACTAATAGTTTAAAAAATTCTGAATAAGATCTGCTTAACTCTACTACATCTGTGAAATTCAGTGATTTAAACTGAAGGGAAATGGCCCCAACACTGACACAACAACAACAACTCGTACAAATAGGGCTCAGGCACATCCAAGTGTTTCATTATTATAGTTATATAGACCTTTCTGAGATTGTATGGACATTCATTCATTCATTCATTATCACACCCACTTAATCCTTATCAGGGTCGCGGTTAGTCCCCTACCCCCTCACTGGGCACAGGGCAGGGCATTACACTATTCAACTAAGCCCAGGACAGGGCGCCAGTCCATCGCTGGGTGCACACACACACACATACATACACACACACGGACATTTTTAGAGTAGCCAATCCACCTGACCTCCATGTTTTTGGACTGTGGGAGGAAACCGGAGACCCCGGAGGAAACCCACGCAGACACGGGGAGAACATGGAAACTCCGCTCAGATGTGGACTCGAACCCAAGACCTCAGCGCTGAGAGGCAAACGTGCTAACCACTAAGCCACCGTGCCGCCTTGTATGGACATGTTAAATGATATATTATTTCATTACAAAAATTAGAAGCATGGGCATCTTTTAGAAACATCAAGAAGCGGATCTCCAGCAAATTAGGCAGTTTTTTTTGGTTTGGTGTCTTGAAAAAGACAAGGAAGTATAATTAAAAGTTGTTTATCATGAATTCTGGTTGTTTAAAAGAAGACGTGACAGAAACACACTTTTTTGACAGATCAAAAACCATGTCAGAGGTTAATTAACTGAATCCTGTTCACTTCAGAAAATAGCAGGACACTCACGAATGGTGCTTGAGAGACAAATGAAGAGAAAGGGAAAGAAACAGGGACAGAGAGACTGATGGCATTTTGATAAACAACCACCATGTGAGAAGAGCTGTTGATGTCCTGCTATCACACTCCTTTGATCTGCTCTGCTAGGGGAGCACATGCATCAGATTTTGTATCTCCTTATACTCCCTCACTACCCTATGATGGATATTCAACACAGACAGCCACGGAAGAGCAAAAGCCATCTATCAGCTGGAGACTCAGTAAGATTTCACACCCATCCACAATCAATGTGCTGCAACCAAGGCCAGAAAATTTAATTATACATATAGGCCTTGGCCTGCACTGAGGTGAGCCAGAGAAATTGGGGAAATATTTGTAAATAGCCACAGTAGAAGAGGACAGAGAATGCTGAAGGAATGTACAGGAGAAAGCAAAAAACATGTTCGTAGATGTGTGCTTATTTAATTTGCAAACATGTTTAACAATGTCAAATATTTATCTTAATAATAATTTTAAATAATGTGCCATCACATTTTGTCAACAGTGCAACATATATTAGCCTTTGAATTTGTCACCACATCAGGAAAATTATAAGTACCGAGCATGTTCTCCTAGCTGTGATGAAAAAGGCCACTGATGCTACTTCAAGGAACCTGTGAGAAGTAAGCTTTTAGTACATTTCGCAGCTTGAGATACAAATAATAGATCCAATTAGAGCTGGGCGATATGGCCAAAAATTTGCTAACAATAAATTTTTCTGTATTGAACAATCTCAATAATTATCACGATATTACATTTTCTAACACTGTCATAGTTTTAAACAACATCTATCTAAAAACATCAGACTATATACATTAAATGTTACTATTTAAAATATTAAAATGTTTATTGCCAGAACATAATATTGTAGCGTCTGACTGGACGCGTTGAAAGGATGGATGAGAAAGACGTTTAGTCGTCGCTTTACTGTTGAATCTTCCAGATTCCTGTCTGCCGCAGCCACTCCAAAATAACAACAGGCTAGAGACCCAAGCTAACAGGCTAATGCTAGCACTCGGGCTCACACACATACACACACTCACACAGCGAGCCCCCCCTTCTCTCACACAAACATAAGTGCACACAGTGACCTTGTGCTCTCTCTCGCCCGGCCCCACTACACTCTCCCCCAATCACACGATTGTCTTAAACACAGTGCATTTTGGCAGTGCTGGTGAGGAGGAGCTAACAAGTAGCAGTATTAGACTGAACTCACTGTGAAGCTGCTTAGACGTGAAATGCAAATGAACGTTAATGCTTATCGAATTCTATTGTGTTGCTTATCATCGTCATTTAAATTATCGTGAAAAAAATCGATATCGTTTTATTGCCCAGCACTAGATCCAATGGTTGGGTGAGGAATTTTTTTTTTTAATTGTCATTAATTGCCATGCAATTACTGAAAGTGCATACAATGACAATACAGACATGTGAGACCAGGCTTAGTAAAGATAGCTTCATATAAGTGCTTACGAAATTGTCTATGCTACTGTAGTAGTTTGTAAAAATTTCATAACACATTAGGAATTAGCACCCATTCTGTATGATGCTCAGTCATGTAGTCAAGCATACCATTAATGCCCAGTGGGGGTTTGTGTGGAGAAACATCTGTAATTGGCACTGTCATGTTAGACAACCATTTCATAGAAGCAAATTTGGACACAAATGTTTGAAGTGCACATTATAAAACTCTTTCTGTGACTACTGTGTCAGACAAAAAATACTGTGTACTTCATAAACACATCCAGTAGGTCTTTTGTTTGCCAATCTCCAGATTAAATTGACCTCAATTTTTTTTTTTTTTTTTTTTTTTTTTTGCAGTAGAAGAGGACCTTTGATGGACAAAAAGAAGACAGTGGTTGTCTGCAACATCCCAAATGCCTTCAAACATACAGTGAGCTCTAGGACTGAATTTCTTCCACAGACTCTAAGACCCACTTCATCAGGGCAAAAGCAATTCTGCCCAAATCACCCAAAAGCTCCAGTTCAATCTCCATATGCTAATAACAACCACAATTTAAGTAAAATAGCTCGTTTTAGAAAGGAAATGAATTGATAAAATCCTCTTTACCACTCTGAGGCTGCTATCATCCAGGAGCAGCAGCGTTTCCTCTTTCTAAGGCTGTCTTGAAGTTATAATTGCTACGGCTCATGTCTTTCTCACTAAAGCAAATGCATTTCACTGCTTTTGAGAAAGCACAAACCACAGGATTTTCAAAGTGACATGTCTCCAGTTGGAAAAATGACAAATAAACCAATTACCAGCTTTTAATATCTGCTTTAATGGAAAGCTTACTTGCATGTGAATCAAACTGATGATGTAAGTCTAATTCCTGGATGATAGACATGGCTGTAGCTTACAGTGGGCAGCTATTTGCCATTAGGTAAGCTTTAATAATACCACTTGAGGTCCTACTGTCTTAGTTATAAGCCCTAGAGCAAAGAATTCCTCATAATTGACCTATCCATGCTCCATCCACTAATGTGTTCTTTCATAGCAACTGTTGCCAGATTGGACAAGCCTTACAGACCACTGACAAAAATCCCACTGAAACTAACAAGAAACCAGTTTATTTAGGAAATGTACATAACACTGAGTTGTAGACTTTGTAATACCTTGTTGTAGACAATCAAAATAAGCAAGATTCAAAACAACTAATTTGCCACTGTATTCATGTTAAGACTACATGGAAAAAATGTCCTTTCAAGTTTTCACACATACAAAATAAATATAATTGTTATTTCAATTTTGACCAAACTACACTACACTATAATTTCCCAGGACTGAATGTGTCTGAATAAGAACTTTCCCAGCATTTGAAAAGTCCATTCTCTTATCCGTATAAACAAAAGCAAACAAATGAGGTCAGAGGATAGTTAGAACATGATAATGGTCAGTTCTTCATCATCTTCATTTGTTACACAGAAGGTATGCACAACTCTACCAATATAAGAACATGAGTTAAACATGGACCTCTCAGTGTTTAAGACACAGATGCTTTGTGCCAGCACTGTAACCCCAATGCTGAGAGGTGGCCATAGCCAATAAAATGCTTCCAGAAGAAGGCAGCCAGCATGTGCCTCTCTAGATTCAACCAAGCCCTATTTTTACCTGTTTTTACAGGTGCAGTCCTAACTGGACAGGAGCCAGCTGCTTCGGCCCATCACACTCAACTGGAAAATCATGCCACCAAGAGCAACAGAAGGGATTACAAAATGTGTCCATCAAAGGCTGAGCACTCTGTTCTACTCCGCTTTGGCAGGTGAGTTTTATTTGCCCCATGAGGACCGCTTTCTCTCCTGTGGGATAGTATTTTATTAATAAACACCAGGACGTCAGAGTGGCAGATGAATTCACGCTGATTAATTAGCAACCCCTGAAATAACTTATGCTGCATACAACAGAAGCAGGATGTGGGATGGGCTGACGAGAATGGATGAGAAGCTCTGTGTGCACCACATGACAAAAGCATTTGGGAGAGGCAAGTCAGGTGAATAAATGCAGCAATTAAAAACACACACACACACACACACACACACACACACACAAAACAAAAGGGTGAGCTACAATGCAGACGCCCTGCCTAAAAAAGTCATTTAAAATGACATCTTACTGTAAGGATGTACAGTATAATCCCATGCTTCTACCAGACCAAATAAGATGGGGAAAGGGAAATCACATAAGGCTTTTGGTACTAATGAACAGATGTTACAGCTTTTATCCGATCCCTAGCACCAGAGGTATGTATATCCCTCTAAATCCTCACACCAGATTACAGTGGCTGTGAAAAAGTAGACAACAGCCAGACTGTTTTCACGAAACTGCCTTTAAGAGAAAAACAAGCATCACTGAGAAAACAGACAGAGCTATAACAGCCCTACGACTGAGCTGCCCAGCATGGTGACTGTGCACAGCCTTGCACTTATTTTTTTCTGGATCGCTCACTATGCAGTAAACAACAGTAACTACAAGTTCTACTGTTCATGAGTGAAATTATCACACAGACATACAGTCACCAGCACACTGAGATCAGGATAATCCTTCACGTTTTACCCTGTGCAAATGTGTGTGGCACATAACTGCTACAAGTGTATTCCCTAGTGGCCAGTGGGCAGAGAGCATAGTACCACTTATTCGTTATACACTTCTCTTTACTGCTGTGATATATTTTTTCACCATAATTGTAGAGGGGTGGGAAATGTAACATCGTTTTAGTACACATATGCAATTTTGTTCCTGATGTTTAGTAAGTTGGAACAGACAATGAAACAGCAGTGTTACACTTCAAAAATGCTAACAAAACTATGATAAATTTATTTTACATATTAGGCACTAATTTCAAATAAACAGGGCTAATTTTGCTCCACTTGTAATTAAACAAGCAGGTAGTGAGTACTGATCATATCCATGATGTGCTCAAAAACATGTGAAATAATGTATCATGGTAATAAAAGACTCATATTGCCCACCCCATCTTGATAGTGGCTAGTCACTGGAGGCTAGAAACCAAATCCATGTTAGCTGAAGTTGGTATCAGTAATAGCCAAGATAATGCAAAAGTTCCTCTGTATTATAAAGGCTCTCATAAAGCAAAGGCCATTATCATGGTCCTCATAAAACAAAGGGCATTATCATGACCATCATTAAACAAAGGACATTATCGTGGCTACTATAAAGCAAAGGGCATTGTTAGGCTATTAGAAAACCATTAGCTAGTAACCAACTTTTTATGGTCCAATGTTGTAAATCACACAAAGAAGCACATTCTCAAAAGATCTGACAGCATCTCCACCTCATTTGACTGATAAATAGCTGCTGCCAGTTTGTTTTATCCGAGTACATTTTGGAAGTGAAATAAACAGTTCTTTTTATTACATCTAAACCAAATGCCGGAGAACAACTGATGATAATCTGTCATGTTTTAGTCACAAGTCACACATTAACACTATAGGTATGCTTAATTAATCATTAACCTCCCCAAATGGTGGGCGTGTTCCTAACAGCAACATATGAGGAGCACAATTTCTGGCACAAAGAATTCCATACAATATGTAAATGATCCTCAAATGGGATTGGGCGTGAACAACAAGCAAACAAACATCCAAAGCTTCAAATCTGCTCTCATGTATTATTGCCTACCTGGGATTTGTGCTGCTGTCCATCTTCGAGCTCTGAAACACTGTTCATGATTTTCCATCGATCATTGACCATTCTCTGCAGTCCTTAACATCCGAGAGGTGGTGTCATGGGTGGGGAGAGAGAGGAAGGATCAGTCTTTCTTTAATTTATCCATTAACAAAGAAAGATTTTTTTCTACGGGAAATAGAAACTACTTCAGGGACGATATCACACAGACTAGAGCTACTGAAGACCAGACTGGAGCTCTAATACCACTACGGTCATTCTGCCTACGTACTTATGGGGGACTTCTTCCCCGACAAACCAAGAAGAAAATTTAAAAACACGTCCGAAACGTAGTTTGTTAACGCGGTGAACCGGTGAAGGTTCCCAAGCCCTTGTCAGACGCCGGAGAGCCTGAGGGGTGACACTTTACCACCCGAGTGATACTGACAGGAGCTCCTCAGACAAAATATCAAAGTTCCCTGCTTCAGTCTGAAAGAAAAATGTATCATGCAGCGTAGAAAAGATTAAAAATATTTTATACAGCCGTTGCAGTTGCCTTATTTGTTGCAAGGTATGTAGTGACCGTTAAAGTAGTCTTGGTCACCGCTGCTGAACGCTCTTGGACCGGTCATAACACACACAAACCCGCCTATGACTTCTCGCTCGAGACGTTGCTCAGCGTGGGAAACCGTTATTTTGACCCACCCGTATTCAGGATAAGTCCCACCCATTAGCCCTACGATTGGCTATGAGCGTCCATCTACAAGTAAACTGATTGGCTAGGCACGTACCACTATCAACGCTCTGATTGGCTAGTCGATGAATATGCTAGCGTGTACTGAATGACAGATGCTAGGTAATCTTAGAGCGGGAGGTGGTGTTTCTTGACGAATACGGGTGGGAAATATAACGCGCGTAAAGAGAGTTTTCTCTGGAGATTAGAAAAACAACCAGCCCAACGGAGTGGACGAGCACAGCATCATACGCTCTGTTTTAATCCCTTATTGTACATTAACTAATAGGCTGGCTTAATATGAATAGTTCCCATGAATATAACTGGCAGCTCATTTTGTAGAGGTATAGTGTATAGTGTATATAGCATTACTCAAGTCTTGTTCATGTTGCGTTGGCTGGCATTATCTTAAGATTTACAAAAATGACCAAAAAGATAATTCACATGCTTCAGCTCTTATAGCTGCACTCTTCAGTACCCTCCATACCACATATGATTATGGAAACTAAAATGGCCTCAGTCATTTACCTGAAATGTGAAAATCTAGGTTCAAAACCCACGTGTTCACTTTAGCTTATAGTAACTAATCCATCCTTCAAGTTTAATGTTGTGTTTCAGGAACTCATGGACATGGGGAATACCAGTAAACTCATACAATGTGTGATCTGCGATGCTGTGCTCACAATTTCTCTGGTTGAGGATGGTGGTATGGATGGATGTGTTTTCTGAGGATGCTCTAAGGCAGGGGTGTCCAAATCCAGTCCTGGAGGGCCAGATTCATGCAGAGTTTGGTGCTCTTCCTGATCAAATACACCTGATTCAGCTCAGCAGTTAATGAGCAGGTTTAATTGTAGTGTCAGAGCAGAGAAATCACCAAACTGCGCAGGAATCCGGCCCTCCAGGACTGGATTTGGACACCCCTGCTCTAAGGTCTATGTTCCTTCTGGTTTCCCTCCTTCCAGTCAGTCTGTTACAGTCAGATCTACTGGAGTCACTACACTAATGAAAATATACGTTTTCTATTGCACTTAAACAAATTACTTCTCTTTACTGTTTTCTGAGGAAATGGTAGCCCCTGATGGAAGTCTGTTTGCTGGATTCTCCAGCTGCTCACCTTCACCTGCTGCCAACCTCAATCCCCTCACCATTACCACCACCATCAATTACATTGAAGTAGTAGGAATGGATTCCTATTAGCAACAATCAGACTGATGCTTCCAGCATGATGCACTATTATTGTGGCCCCACATTGATGCCACTATTATTATTATTATTATTATTATTATTATTATTATTATTATTATTATTATTACTTGTATTATTACTTGTATTATTACTTGTATTATTACTTTTTACATTATAGCATAATGTTAGACTAAAGTGATGATATTGTATATCCCTATGAGTAGCCTGATCAGAGGAGGATGTATCCGCTTTGTGAGTCTTGGTTCCTCCCAATGTTTCTTCCTCCATCCTCTGAGAAGTTTTTCCTTACCACTGTTGCCTTTGGCTTGCTGGCATTTGGCTTTGATTGAATCTGTATCTGACTCCAACTATGTAAAGCTACTTTGTGACAATGTCAGTTGTAAAATGTGCTATATAAATAAAGTTTGATTGATCTGATAAATTGATTGATTGATTAGTTAAAATTATATATATATATATATATATATATATATATATATATATATATATATATATATATATATATATATATATATATAATTCTTATGGCTCAAAGATGCATTTACACACACAGACACACACACACACTATATATATATATATATACTGATCTCATGTGTACTTATTTACTTGATTTTTGCTGATGTTTTAGGATTAAAATAGCCAGCCTATGAGCCTCCGACAAGGCAGCTGTCAAAGAATAGCAGTTTTGATAAGACTTTAATGAGCATAGAGGAAAGCACAGACAAGTGTGTTGTCTAAAGTATTTTAACTGTAAAAGTTAGTGTGTGGCACTATGCTTTATCTCAAGGCATTTTAGAGCAGCCTGTCCCTGTTGATATCCCAGACATCAAAACAAAATGTGACTTAATGCACTCAGACATTTGTGAGACATAACTGAATCTTTTTTAAATTCCAGGTCTAAATACCACAGTCCTACACAGTAAATATGCCAGTGTTAAATCAACACTATTAGAGTTAAATTAACACTGAGAGTGTTACATTTTAACACCCTCAGTGTTAATTTAACTCTAGTAGTATTGATTTAACACTGGCAGATTTACTGTGTATGAAGGAGATCTTGTGCATTTTGGAAATTTAAGTCATGTGAGGTTATAGAAATGGTTAATTAAATCACATCCACACAGTTTCCAGCTTACTTCAGATGTAGTCAGTCAATTGGATTTATTTAAAAAAAATATTGAATCATACTGTGTTATAAAACACATCGTCTGTGAGACCTTAATTATGACCTGGATGCCTTTTGAGAGTTT
>BRDA01009963.1:0-26771 GCA_036984385.1 Crenuchus spilurus
TGCTCACAGTATTGCCTACTAGGGCCTGCTCAATGTTCCTTCAAGTGTTCCTTATATATGGGTCAAAAGAGTGCTAAGTACACTAAAAAATAAACCTTAGAAAAGGAAATAAGAGAAAAAGGTCATTTTGATGAAGACTCACCGTCCACCTTGATGGAAGAAGTTACAGGAGGTAGAAAGGAAGTATGTACTCTTTAAAGCAGTACATTAAAACAGAATTTACTTACATTAAAGTAAAAAAGCTCTGTGTGGACTTTTAACATCCGACCTTATGGATTAAGTTTGAAATTAAGCATTAAATTCAATGCGATTTGGAAATCAGAATGCATTTGAAACAGGGCGGTACATGATTTAATACCTTGAGATTTGATTGAGGGTGGCACGGTGGCTTGGTAGTTAGCACACTCGCCTGTTAGCACTGAGGTCTTCGGTTCAAGTCCCCATCTGGGTGGAGTTTTTATGTTCTTTCCATGTCTGCGTGGGTTTCCTCCCACAATCCAAAAACATGGAGGTCAGGTGAATTGGGTACTCTAAAGTGTCAGTGTGTATGTGTGTGTACCCAGCGATGGATTGGTGCCTTGTATTGGGGTTAGTTAGTTACGATAGTGTAATGCCCTGCCCCTGATAGGGGGGTAGGGTACTCACTGTGACCCTGATCAAGTTACAGCAAAAAGTTAAACAACTTCCAATTAGATTTCAGGTCTTTAGTAGTGATTAATGTGCATTGTCCCTGATATACAAATTAACATGCAAATACAGCAAACAACATCATAGGCAGTCTTCAAAATCTGCCCACACATCCACATTCTTACCAATCTGGACTAACTTTGCTTGTAGTTGAAAGCCACAGAAGGTAGTCTGTTACCCTGGAACTGCTACCTGCTTTCATTTTCAATCCAGCATCTCCATCACACCCTATGAACTTTCTCTGCCTGCTTCTTTCTTGTTTTCTCTCTCTATCTCTCTTCACCCACGTCTTTACACCCTCCATCTTGGCTATCTCCCTCACCTTCCTCCCTCCCCTCCCTCCCTCTTTCTTATTATAAATGGCTGAATGGGGTTGGCCAGGAGTGCTGAAGGTGTTATGCAGTGCTACTCTCTCATCTGTGATCTGGCTCTGATAATTAGACGGCATGGCTAGCACAGCTCGCTTCGCGCCATGCTAGCTAGATTAAACTCAGGGGAATGACCTGCCCCAGATTTTACGCTGCATTAAACTCTTAACAAATTAGAGATGGGTTATTCATGGACAGCTTAATTGCAAAGAGCATATGGTGTATTAACTCATAATCAAGATTAAATCATACATTTCCGAGCTAAGATTTGTTCTTCTGCGCTTTTCCCAAGAACTTCGTGCTCACCCTCCCACATCAATGCACTATTTTCAGAGTTACGATCATAAAATACTTTACATAAAAAAAAAAAAATAAATAACATGGCAGTCGGTTCAGTTTTCTGAAGATTGAGAATTGGAAGAAGGTGCACTAATTGGGGAAAGTAACTGGAATGTTGCTCAGCTTTAAACAAACAACAATAAAAATCCCAACAACTAAACTAACACTGACTAGATGATAAGAAGTTAAAAAAATGGAGAGGCACAGCAGTAGACAATTTATTCTTAAGCTTTAAATTGGACTCTAGTGGATTTCTGATTATTTTTTTATTCTCTTTGTTACCTGCAGTGGTGTGTTGACTGTTTGACAGATGGAGTAATAACAGGTTTAATGGGAATTGTATTCTCTAAAAACTGCTGGGTTGTTTTTTTAGTCATTTTGTTAGGTTATATCCACAGTGCTGGGTAGTTTTGCCACCAGATTAGTGTTTTTTTTTGTTTGTTTGTTTTTCACCTCTGTTTTTGGGTAAAACTATACAGCGAATGGCTAATCTGAATTTCTTCAATCAAGAACACAGACCTGACACGATCGAAATCTGTGCAATTCCTCAAACATTCACATTTGTACTATGTACTCTTAAGTAAAACAAGACCATTCTAGTGCATCTCCAAAAATAGAATATTGTGAAAAAGTTCATTTGTGTTCATAATTTAATTTAAAAATGTAAACAGTCATATTTTAGGTTCATTACATATAAAGTGACATACTGTAAAACTTTTTTGCTTTACTGTTGATCAACATGACTAAGTTCATAGATCAGAAATCAAGAATCTCAGATTAACAATCATATTTTTCCACAATATTACTTTTTGGAGATATACTATCATGAAAATGATAATGAAGGGTTATTTTTTCTCTACTAGTACTTATCCAAAAATTAGAATGTCATGAAAAAATTCAATTTTGTTTACAATGTAATTCAAAGGGTAAACTTTATATAAAAACTGTTTTTGTTAAAACAAACAAAAAAATTTAAACAAGCCTTAGTAATTTAGTATTATTAGTAATAGTAATAACTTAGTAATAGTAATTTATTCAAACTGGAATTTAAATGTTCTAATAATCTGAGATCTTGGATTCCTGATTTTCATCAGCTATAAGTCACATTGATCACCAGCAAAACAAACAAAAAGGCTTGAAATGTCACTTTACATACAGTGAATATACAGTGCCCTCCATAATTATTGGCACCCTTAGTTAAAATGTGTTAAAAGCCTTAAAATAAATACATTTTTTATTGCAGAAGAATAATCTCACTCTGAAAAAGTTTAGTAAAAAGCAACTTTCACCTCAAGTGAAAATAAATAAATAAAGAAAAAATCCTGACTAAGAAATAATTATTTCCCATAAAATGACCTGTTCCACAATTATTGGCACCCTTTACAGTTTCTTGGAAATAAATTTATTTGAACCATTTTTGTCATTTATACTGTAGTTTATAAAGTGGATCAAAGTATCTCGGAACCTTTAATTAGTAATTAATAATTTCCTGTTTCCCTGGGGTATAAATATGGCATCACACAAAGGCCTATTTCTTTTACTCACTCTTAAACATGGGAAAGACAGTGTATCTTGTGTATTTTGCCACCATGAACAGTGAGAAGGATGGTAAGAGAAGTAAAAAGTTTTCCAAAGCTCACTGTAAGAGAACTGAATCTAATGGGGTCAATCTTGGGGTTATGAGTTCTCCCAAACAACCATCAGGCACTATCTACATGCCAACAAGCTGTTTGGGAGGCATGCATGGCAAGTTTAACTGGGACCGCGTGCTTTGGTCAGATGAGACCAAAATAGAGCTTTTTGGTAACAAACACTGTAAGCATAACACCAAGGATGAGTATGCAGAAAAACAACTCATGCCCACTGTTAAGTATGTGGAGGATCGGTGATGCTGTGGGCCTGTTTCTACTCCAAAGTACCTGGGAACCTTGTAAGGATACATGGAATTATGAACTCTTTGAAATATCAGGACATTTTGAATCAGAATCTGGTGGCCTCTGCCCAAAAGCTGAAGATGGGTCATCACTGGATCTTTCAGCAAGATAATGACCTTAAACATGTGGCCAAATCTACTCAAAAATGGTTCACAAGGCACAAAATCAAGCTCCTATCATGGCCATCTCAGTCCCCAGACCTCAACCCAATAGAAAACCTGTGGGGTGAGCTGAAGAGGAGAGTGCGTAGAAGAAGACCGAGGACTCTGGATGATTTAGAGAGGTTGTGCAAAGAGGAATGATCGAAAATGCCCCTAAATGTATTCTCCCATCTTGTGAAGAGTTATAGGAGAAGATTAAGTGCTGTCTTGTTGGCAAAAGGAGGTTATACAAAGTACTAAAACCAGTAGTGCCAATAATTGTGGCACACATGATTTCATTCAAAAGATTTATTTCTTAATGTGTGATTTTTCCCCACCAAATAAAGGCACTTAAATTAAAACTTAGATTTTTCTCTTTTTTTTGTATTGTTGTCCGATATTATTTTTCTTAAAAAATAATTTATTAGAAAACAAAGAACACTTCTTAACCAGGGGTGCCAATAATTATGGACGGCGCTGTAAATATGACACTTCCAGTCAAACATTATAGAACAGTTTTAGAACATTTTTACTATGCACCTGGTCAGGGATTCAACCCACAGCAAGATAATGACCCAAAACATCAGTCCCAGCTCTGCCAGAACTACCTCAGGGCAAAGGAACAAGATGGTCAGCTTGAACACATGGAGTGGCAACACAGTCTCCAGACTTAAACCCCGTCTAGCTGATTTGGGATGAACTGGACAGAAGAGTAAAGCAAGGCAAACCTACAAGTGCCAACATTTATGTGATGTTCTGCAGCAGATTTGTGAAGAACCGTCTGAAGAATATTTGATGTTTGTTCTAGAAAGAATGTCACGAGTGTGTTCAGCTGTTATATCTGACAAAGATGCTACTGTGATGAGTCCAAAGTTTAGATACATATTGGTCTATAAATTGATTTTTGAATTGATAATTTGAATTGGGATATTCTAAAATGTTTTACCAGTAGTATATTTATTTAGTTCAACTAAAATCTGTAACATTAATCATATCTCTCTTTGTCCATATTAGATTCAGTGCTGGGTTGCCAGTTTGACTCAAATTGAGTTGTTTTTAATACCAGCTACTGTTTGAGTGTAGTTTTGTACAAAAAATCAATGACAAAGTCACATTTTGTTTTTCCTCAAAAGAGTTTTTAAATGTAGAACTCTCCTGACCTGTAAAAGTGCAAAATGTTTAACAGGAGAATGATCAAAGACTGCTGCATCTACCCAAGGCCATAGTGCCATAAAAGTTATATAAACATGCTTTATCCAGTATTGATCAGCCTATTCTTTTGTAGGAGTGTTGGCCAAGTGAAATAGACGCAACTGGCACAAAAAAATCTTTAATTGTTCATTCATTCATTATCACACCCGCTTTATCCTTATCAGGGTCGCGGTTAGTCCCCTACCCCCCCACCGGGTGCAGGGCAGGGCATCACACTATTCAACTAAGCCCTGGACTGGGTGCCAGTCCATCGCTGGGTGAGACACACACACACACAAACATACACATACATGCACACACATGGACAATTTAGAGTAGCCAATTCACCTCACCTCCATGTTTTTGGACTGTGGGAGGAAACTGGAGTTCACGGAGGAAACCCACGCAGACACGGGGAGAAAATGGAAACTCCGCTCAGATGTGGACTCGAACCCAAGACCTCAGCGCTGAGAGGTGAACGTGCTAACCACTAAGCCACTGTGCCGCCCCATCTCAAATTGTTAATTTTATTTATATATATATATATATTGGTTCTTTGCCAGTGCTGGGCAGTTTTTTTTCTTTAGCCCAGCTTTTGGGTTAATGGCTGTGTCACAATATCAACCCAGCAAATGGGTCCATTTTTAACATAAATTAAGAGTACCTGAAGAAGGCAGATAGTCTTTAATAATGTCTCTTAAATCATTTAAACCATTTTAATGAATGTTTTTTTTTTATTATTTAATATTAGTAATTATGTAACATCTTCATGCATATTCAAATATTATTGTCTTGTGTCATTTTTCGATCATTTGTTTTTTATACAAATATAAAACAATCAATTAAACTCATGTTATTAAACCTAATGATGTCAAGCCAACTTATTGACTAATAACAAGATGTATTTTGGGAAATAATTTAATTACTAATTTTATAATAATTTATATAAATGAAAAACCCTGTTCAGTATTCAGCCTCCGGCCAAATGTTTCATTTTGTTCCGTTTTGCCAAACAGTGTTCATTTTGGTGCATCCTATCCCAAATATTAGTTATTAGTATCATGTAAAAGTTCCAGTCATGTTCACTACATTCACTTTTGCAGGAGAAAGGAGCATCTTCACATTGTCTCATGGCTTTAAAATTCACCTATGCTGTAGCTTTGTACTGGCAGTGTAAGATGTAATAAAATTCACAAAGCATAAGAGGTTAAGTAAATTAACTGTGATAGGTAAATCTGTTAACTTATGTTCTGTAACTAAAGGTACTAAAATCTACCGGATTGGAAATGTTCTGCTTCTGAGATGGTCCAGTATTTTTTCTGACAGTGAATGGTGTGACAGTATACAGTGTATGGCTAAAAGTTGTCACAGTTTGCCATTTATTCACAGCAGGGACAAATCTGGGGTCTGCTGGCAGTTTATTGATAAACAGATATGTTTCCATTTCACCTCTAATACACTTACAGCAACACAGTAGCACCTAGCATAAATTACAATTCTAATTTGTGGTAATTTGACTCCACCGCTGACAAATTGCTGTGAACACCAATCACTCAGTGTTGATACAATAAGCGGAAAGTATTTGTTGTTCATTAGAGGGAGAAATTCAGGATCGTTTGTGCGTGATGACATTATGGGCGTGACATTACATATGAAGCATGAATCTGATGGAACCAGAATAAGAAGAAATATTTTTGGTTTCCTTGTAAGTGGGAGGAATGGTAAATGTGAACAAAGAGAAACATAAAAGAAAGGTATTGGATGCCCTTGGATGTTGTTTCACAAAACTGTAGCTTTCATCTTGCCAGATAACATAAGCCAAAATAACATTATTCAGTAGCTTACTGAGAAATCTGTTTATAACATACACACATAACTTTCTATTCAAAAGCAGGCAGGGATATAGGTATAGGGAACATTCCTTTATGGCAAAGTGCTTAGTGCATGCAGATAATAAATTGAAATAATTGACATTTAACACCGGCTATGAAATATTGTGAGCAACTAACATGACCTAATATTGCAGAAAATAATAAATAAATAAATAAATAAATAAATAATAGGTCTATATTAATGAAAACCCAACGTGTCACTGTTGTATGATAGTCACAGTTTATGTGAAATATGCATAGGATCAAACTTCAAAACGTTACAATAAGAAATCATAATGTCAGATCTGAACAGAAATGTGTCTTTTTTGTGTTTTGAAAGTAAGCTAAATGTATTTTACAAAAGTTAGTCATTTAATGAGATGGAAATGTAGATCAACAAAGGAAAGAAAGATAAGGTAATTGTACTGCTGCAGTATTGCATGCATGGCATGGCAGTTGCACACAATATTTACATAAAAAAGTGACATAAAAGACATAAAATTGCACTAGACATAACATTTTACACTAGACAAGGTTGAATTCCACAAACACATAATTAAAGTTTATTTCCTGTAGAATATGTCCATTTAATTTGTACAAATGGTGCATTATGTATTCTGAGACCTTACTCTGTAAGGCTAGTCTGAGACTGATTCTATTTGGATTGGATGTCCATGGAGTACTGGGGTAACTTCGTCTTTTACAAGTGCTCCTCATGTTTTAATTTATGTCCAGATGCACAATGTTTGTGTTTTCCCTCTTCTCTTATGAGAAAATGACAGGTTGAATTATCTACAATTTTTAGCCAAGTCAGATAAGTCTCATAATTTTAGTCCTATCTGGATGCAAATTTCCATGATTTTCCAAGCAAATGTCATGGAAATAAAAGATTTTGGGCTGCTACTTGCCGTATTTAGTCTTTCAATGTGTGGAACCACCAATAACCCAAAACAAACCATATTAAAGCTTAATAATCATTTAACATCCGATTTGATCTGGATGGTAGATCTTCCACTCCATACTCTACCATCGGCAGCATTATGTGGAGGAAAAATCCTTAAGAATAACTAAAATCTATAAGAAAGGCAACATACAGTCTTATTAAAGAGTAATATAGGCTTATAAAAGGAGTGATTATAACCACAGCCACAAGTAACGATGAGCTGTATCACGCGATTCATCCAAATTCCTAAAAAATATAACCACTTAAAACAACTTGCTTGTCCTAATGTCATTTTAATGCCATCCGGAGTTTCAAAACTGACGTCTCCCTGATAAACTAATCCTGACCGAATAGGGCTTAAGTCAGTTTTCTCAAAATCAGTATTCTCAACACTGAGTACCAAATTTCTACATTACCTTCATTTATGGAATTTTACATGCTCGTTCTTAGGGAAATTATGGAAAGATGAATGGATGCTAATCTTAATGTATTGCAAATGACAAGGTGCTAGATTATATAAAAAAAAATGACCAAATAATAACTTGACAATACATATTTTTTCCTGATTAAAGCAATGCAATTTACACTCTGTTCTGTTAAATACTTTCTCTGGTTTGTGCCTTTACAATAAAATAAACATTTTAATTCTGACATCATCTCAAAGTGTGAATTTTTAGGCAACTTTGACTTAAAACATGTCATTTGTACATTACATTTTTTGGAAAACCTCTAATACAAAAATGTTTGTGGGAACATCAGTAATCTAATGACAAAGATTGCCTTTGATATATTTTGTTAAATATATATATATATATATCTATATCTATATCTATATATCTATATATATCTATATCTATATATATATATATATATATATATATATATATATATATATATATATATATATATATAATTGGCCTGTAGTATTTCATCTCAAGAAAAACTCAGAGGCAGTAACCTTTTCACAAGACAGGAAAAAGAGTCATCTTTAATGTGCAGTACTGTACACTATGCAAGTTGTTTTAAACAATAAAAACAGCTGAGTTTTTAAATGAAAAGAAGGTTTTTTTAATAAGAGTTTACACTTTACACTTTAAGACAGTACAGAGGACAACCACATCAACCATCAACTCCAAATAAGAATAGTGATCCACTGTGACCTGAGCTCACACACTCAGTCTACTGGGAAGGTAACACACCTACGAAATTGAATGCTTGATGAGTGCTATTGATACAAGTATTTGGTCAATAGTACGACAACTAAATGAATGTCAAATAGTTGAAAGTTCATTGTGTAGTGAAATAACCTTAAGATTGAGGTCAACAGACTCCTTCATTCAAAAGATGAAGAATCACTGAATTACTCAGATAACAGACTGTAGGATAGTGGTACTGTGTGTGTGTGGTGTGTGAGACAGCTGTGATTTATGAGTGTTGTAGTGTTTCTCCTTACTGCTCCTTGTGTGGCAATGTGTGCTGTCCTGAGTCTCACCTTAAGAGAAGTCCTGCACTTGGGTTTCTATTCATTCTTTGTCATTTTATGTGCATAGTTTTGATAAGCAGCACACATCATTGTCTGTGTCTAATCTGTGTGCTGTGTAGGCTTGATATGTGATTGCTTTCCTCAGTTTTATAGTTCATGTTAAGGCTGGAGGATGTATACTAAATGGCATACAACAGTCTGGAAATACTGTAATGGATGATGACATTGACAGGGGACAAGGTGGTGACAAAAAAAAGGCACCACAAACCCGTTGGATGTCGCAGGCTTCTATTTTGAGAAAAAGCCAAAAATAAAAGTGGTCATAAATTACGTTTTTTACCACATTTCACTTGTGTAGGTCTTGTAGTTTTTGAGATGATTCATTATTTGTTGAAAATTTGATTTCCATACTATTTGTTGTACTTTCTGTATTGTAATATATGGTGATATGCCAACATGATAACCTATTTGTTCAAGTTCAAGAGGTTTATCTTGTCCTTTCAGCTATACTGTATACAGTACAGTACATATTGAAATGAAATAACGTTCCTCCAGGACCAATTGTAACACAGAAAACAGTGCAAAGACAACATACAGTAAATATACAATAACTACAAGCCTTAATAAGTATAAACCACTGCTTGACTAAATAGACTTAGACACAGGACAAAGGACAAATGTGATGTTGATCAGTACAGGTACTGAGTGATGTCTAGTGGGACTCAAGATTCCAGCCTACAGTGCCTACAATGTGCAAATATGGCAATTCAAATATTGCATCCAAGTCATGACAACTGCATCACCATTCTGGCTCAATATTGTGATGTCTGTCAATATTAGCATTGTTGATAGCTTCATTGATAAATAGCATGACCTATCAGACCAATCCTAGCTCACTGTAAGTCATACTGTGTCCTAAAACAAATCAACTAGTCTGTCAGACCTTAACTCAGATCTTGAATGCAGTTTGATCAGGTTGAAAGGTGTTTTAATGAACTAATGACTGGGCTAATTAGGTGACTGTTCTAGAGTTAGCAATGTTAGCCTCGCAGTTTCATTTGTAAACTAAAGCAAAATTTGGCCTCCAGACACATCTTGACTATTTCATCTGGGGCAAGCTGAGATATGATTTTTGAGTGAACCATTCCTTTAACAGGAAACAAACAGTACAAGGGAACAAGGTTAAATAAGATCAAAACGTAATTAAAAAAAAAAAAAAAAAAGACGAGACCTAGCCAAAAAAAGTCTCCTGCCAATAGCCCTGACATTTCTCTCTGTGTTGTTCCAGTCTCACCAATAACAATTAGCTTATAATTGTTGCTGTAATTATGATTAAACATTTGGTGTGATGCCAGGGATGCACTCTCCTGTGTAACTTTAGCATCTTTATTTTCCACTTTGTACAGGAGCTGCAGGGGTGCGTGGGCTGCAGATGAGCTAAACGCATGCCACTAGCTTTAAGCATGTCCAGCAGGGGAGATAAACAACTAAGAGAAGGTCCCTGGAAATTGATAATTGTGCACATTCCATAATAGAACTTAATGTTTATTTTAATGTGAGTTTCAGTGATGAATGGTGCCTTCCAGCATGGTTCACTGCTGATAATTACTCCAAATATGGTGGATACCAAATATGTTGTTCTGGATCCAAGTTTAAAATCACTTTAAAATTCACTTTGTAGTCAACTTTTCCTCATACACTTTCAGCAGTTATTGAATTTGGACAGATAATCAAATTTGGCCAACAGATTATGGTTAGCTGTTGTATTTTAGGTATTGTTTTACATTTATATTCTTACAATATGTATTTGTAAGGTCCTGTCATGTTTTGTTACTGTTTAGGTCTGTTTTTGTCCCTTAGCATCCCTTCTTCTTGCTTTCTTACATCCACGTGCTTTTATTTACATTCTGTTTTTACTTTCATGCTATGTGCTTGTGTTTTCATCTGTGCCCCGCCCTAGTCACACCCCTTGTTATTGTGTCTTCCTGTGTTGCATGCACTCTTCTTGGATCCTTTTGTCTGGTATCATCACCATCACTTTCAACATCTCGTCATGCTGTAGTAATTATTGAGCAATTTGGTTTGTTTGTAAGCTTTCGGTTTTGCATAATAAAGCACCATCTGCTTATGTTACATCCTGTCTCCACCATACAGTGCTGACAGTATTACCTATAGTTTGGTAACACTGAAATTAAAATGCTCTTGTGATGTTCCTGTTAAGCCCATAACTAGTAATTAACTTGTTTCTCATTGCTACTTGATTAACCAATAAATTGGGTGACTTAAAAAATGTTTTTTTGTATTTTTATTTCATCATTCACTGCCATCACATGTTTAGATCACAGCAGTTCATGATGTCATGTGACAACAAAGTCAATTGAAGCTTTTAACGGACCTTTAGGTATCATGTTTTTTACATTGAATATTATAATGACTGTATTAATAGAAGAACTTCTGACCTGTTTCTCTATATTTCACATACAACATATTCACTATATGTCCACATGTTTATGGACACCCTATCTAAGCATTCAGCTACTTTAAGTTGCACACAATATAGACACAGATGTACAAATAAATACACACAGCTTATCTAGTCACTGAAGAGAAGTACTGCCAATAGAAAAAGACTCTGAATCAGATAAACATCAACCCATTGACATCTTGCCTAATGCCAGAGTGGGCCAGAGGGGTATAAAGCTCCCCAGCACTGAGCTGTGGAGCTGTGTTCTCTGGAATGAAGGGGCTCCATCCATTACTTTTGGGATGAGTTAGGGAGGTGGTGATCATCCAACATCCTGATCACACTAACTCTCTTAATGCTGAATGCAGTCAAATCCTCACAGCAGTGCTCTGAAATCTAGTAGAAAGTCTTCTCTAGACAGTAGACACAGTTACTCGAATAAAAGCAGGATAAACTCTTTTCTGATGCCTTTGATTTCAAAAGAGACATTAAATCGGTAGGTGCCTCCATACATTTGCCCATATAGTGTAACTTGTCTATGACTGTCATGTTGTAGTTGATAAAAAGTGAAACGCTGTTGTGATATATAGTGGGATTGTTCTGTTAGCTGTAGTTTTATAAGAAAATGTGGACATTACCGTGGCAGACGGTTGAATATGCCAGTAAATCTGACCTTTTTGATGACTTGTAATTGAATTCTTGAAGAGTCAGTCTAAAAAAAACAGATTTAACAAACAAATCAGAATTTTCCTGCAATGTGAACAAGACATGTGGATTATTATCTTGGATACCTGAGTAACTCAGCAAATAAGCAGCTTTGGCCTAAAGGTTAGAAAAGTTGGCTTGGGGCCAAAACGTTGCTGGACCAGAAGGAAATGTGGTGGGGGGTTTGAATTAATGTTGGTTTCCTCTCCATAAATATCCATGGACAAGGTGCTCTGTGGTGCCACAGCTAATGTGCCTGTCTACTACTCTGCAAATTTGTATACTTACTTGCAGGAAAGTATAAGAATGAATAAAGCACTGTGTTTTATATTTATATTAATAAAGCACTGAATGTAGTCACTACATTCATATCAATAACATTCACACCTAAGAAGATTTGAGTTTAGGGTTCACATCAACTATAGTTTTAATCTTTATTTATTTAATTATTATTCATTTATTTATTGCTTAATAAATTAATAATAGGCAGTCAGTTAATGACCAAACTTAGTAAGAGTGTTTATAAAATGTTAATTTATATTTTTGTTACATTTGACTACCTTCAGATTATGCCCACAGGTTAGGATCAGTATGTAATATTTTACTGGCAGTGATTTATTTTGCATTGATTTTGGTTATTTATAAATTAATTTAATTACTTGCTTGTGAATTTAATTTAATTTAATTTAACATTTGAATTATAAGTAAATGATAATATTGCCCACAGGCTGTGGACAGTAGTGGTTATCCACTTTAGATTTTAATCATGGTCTATTGTATGCTCTAGGTACATTGGCTGGACAAAGAATCCATTACTTTTGCAGTCTTGTGAAATAATAAAAATAGCCTGTTATCCTTTATTACCTCAGATTGCAGTAGTGTTCAGGTGTGAGATTGAGTCTGAATATAATGTGCACTTAGTCTTTTCTCATATTTCACAATGGTGTTCACACTTTTGCATTGTTTTCTTTATTTTAACCTCAGTCTGAAACTTTAGCTGCATGTTTGGTTTAATTCCCCATCTATTTGAGCTTAATAAACATGCCTATAGGGAGAGAGAGACAGGCAGGCAGACAGACAGGGAGGTGGGGTGTTCACTCGAGTGGACAAAGACAAGCAAGGAGAAGTGCTTTCTCAAAGGAAATCTAAGTCGGGAGGCGTCGGAGGGAAAAGCTTGGGGCTAAACGTCTTGTCAGGTATTTCTCAAAGAAGTCTCCTCTGCAATTGACCTCTTTTATGGGCAAAGGCGGCAATAAAACAAGGTGAGCACTGGGCTGCACTTATATTTAAAACTTTCTCCCTTTCAGGAGCTTTTAAAACACAGTGGCAGCAAACTGAACTGTACTTTTTTCAATTTAAGAGCAAAAACCGTAGCTTGCACCTTTATTGGAAGGTTTATTGAGCTTCCTGCAGCACTTCATAATGTATCTGCAATAATGCAGCTTCAAAACTGGTGATGAAATGATTTCCATGCACTGTTGTTATTGATTTATTTAACTTTTCAACTGTGTTTACAGGTCCATATCTGCCCCAACTGCACTCATTCCCCTCCCCTGTGCCCCCAACACCCCCAAGTCACCCCGTCCATCCTTCCGCTCTCACTTTCTCCTCGCACAAACTCAGATCCAGCAGATCATCAGCCGGTTTCTGTTGCTAGGCAACTCCATCGCACAGATCCTCCCGGTAGACTTTTGAAGGTAATAAAACAATGCCCCAAGATAAACAGAAGCCGGCGTCCGGAAAAGCACTGAAGGGAGAAAGCAGGAACGATGCTAACTAAGTGTAAATAACTCCTATGGCTTCTCCTGCTCACTGCATCCTAATGCTTCTAATTAAAACAGGACGAGGAGAGATTATTAGTTAGCTATGTTAGTGTTACTGAGTGTATTAGCACAGCGTATGCAATTGTACCCAGTGTTATTGATCACACACTTGTTTATCAGATTTACTGTGCTTTCATCACGCAGAAGAGGTGGCCAAACAGTTGAGGTGTGCATGGTTTGCATTTGCTTTTTATACAACAGTGTCACTAATCTAATCACATAATAATCAGAAAGTTTACACTAAATGATGGACTGAGAGATTTTACCTTGCCTTTCCCTTGTCTTTTATGAATATTATTAAACTACACAGTAAATCTGCCAGTGTTAAATCAACACTATTAGAGTTAAATTAACACTGAGGGTGTCAAAATGTAACACTCTCAGTGTTGATTTAACTCTAATAATGTTGATTTAACACTGGCAGATTTACTGTGTAGAGGTTTGCTACTAGAGTTTACAAGCACAGCACACTCTAATACACCACCACCACCTCAGTGTCACTGCAGTGCTGAGGATGATCCACCACCCAAATAACACCTGCTGTGTGGTGGACCTGATCATTGAAGAACAGGGTGAAAGGAGGCTGAGAACGTAAACAGATAGACTACAGTCTGTAATTGTAGAACTACAAAGTACACAGTAAATCTGCCAGTGTTAAATCAACACTATTAGAGGTAAATTGACACTGAGAGTGTTACATTTTGACAACCTCAGTGTTAATTTAACTCTAATAGTGTTGATTTAACACTGGCAGATTTACTGTGTACACCTATATGATCAGTGAAGTTGATACAATGAACAATGAGTGTAGATACTAGGATTGTGTACCTAATGATGTGGCCATTGTACATATGGCCTAAAATGATTTATCATTAATATATTATAGTTGTGACCCTCTGCCTGACGTGGCGTCTCGAGCCACGCCCCCATGGCATGTCACGTGTCTGCCATGTATATTATTGTCCTTCCTGTCATGTCTGCATCATGTCCACGCCCCCTCCAGTCTTGTCAAGTTCATTGTACGCACCTGTCAAGTTAAGTTCAGGTCAAGGTCAAGTCTAGCTTTGTTTTCTTTGGTCTCACAGCCACAGTCTTGTTCTGTTTTGTCTTTGCTAAATAAACTCAGTCTTTGGATTCCACCCCTTCTTCCTGTCCTCATCGTCACAGCACACCCATCTTACAATAGTCTTACTTAAACTAAGGCTGTGTAAACTAAGGCTGTGTAAATGAGTGTTGATTCAGTGTCCCTTCTTCTCAAATAAGTCACCAAAATAAAATCAACTGAATATTAACCAACAACATCCGGTCCATCCATTTTTATTAATAAATGGGAACATAATAATATTTCACTATAATTCCAGATTTTGTGCACAGGGTAATGTAATAAAGCACACTTGCAATCTAATCATCAGACTCTTCAAAATAAAAGGTCCTGAACAGAGCAGTAACTTGTTTATTCCTGTTAGTCATTCTGAATGTAGACTTTAGGCAATTAGAGCAAAAAGACTGGTTTATTCTGTTTCAATGGGTTGTTGATGTTCATAATGTTAGAAAAAAGTTCAACACTGATTACAAAGTACTACAACACTAATTACTACTATGGAACAACTACTCTGCATTGCTCTGTAAGCATGTATGTAAGGCTTATGTAGTTGTAACACTGAAATATGGACTCAGTGTTTTGAGCATTTTGATATGGTCACAGATGATTTATTGTAATCAGTGGCATATTTTGTCATTAATTACAAGTTGTTAATTTAGGTTTGAAGTTTTGTAACATATTCTGACATAACCATGCGTCAGCCAATAGGATACAGTCATTCCATGTTGTGTAGTATAGTGGAGAAACGAATCGCTTCTGTCAGCTCACATCTATGGCTGTGCAATGCAAATCTAAAGATATATAAGAAAAGCTCCGATATGCCATCTCATATTTGCTTCCTTCTGTGAAACAGAACAGCAGCTGCCAGCAGTTTTCACTTATGAGTATTCATTTTTGAATCATTTTTTTCTGCCTACATGACTCACTGTCTCCACCTTTAAACATAATAAAATAAAAATACCAAATGTCTTTATGAATGTGGCACTAGTCTCAATCTCTAAAGCTCATTAGCCTCAATCTCACAGGCAACTGTGGCCTGGTGGTTAGCAATCTGGTCTTGAGACTGGAAGGTCACCAGTTTGATGCCCGGGCAGGTCTTGACTGAAGTGTCCTTGAGCAAGGCACCCAACTGCTCCCCGGGCCCTGTGGATTGGGCTGCCCATGTTCTCACAACCTAATGTGTTCACTAGTGGGTGTTTTTCACTGCCCAGATGGGTTAAGTGCAGAGGTCAAATTCCATTGTGTTCAATCACATTGACAAAAAAATTAATTAAATAAAAAAGTATAATAATAAATGTATTAAAATTAAAGCTCAGTGGATCCTCCCAAAATGATGAGTTTCAGATTTGCACCCATTATTACTATCACTGAAGCTTTGGTGGTTTGTTACCTGGTTTCCCTGTAGCTACTGGATAATAAACCTTAGGGTGTAAAAATGATCAGGGTTTAAGAGGTTAGCTTATGTTGTTGATAAGCAAAGTCATGTTTGGAGTCCAAATTCTGTATCTTTATTGTATAACTGAAGCTGCTGTGAGGCTAACCTTGCTAACAAACACTAGAACTCAATAATCACTCAAACAGCCCATTTTAATTTTATATAAATACATCAGCAAAATGTCTCTAATCACATCCAGATCTTAGTTAGTCTCACAGAGATTGAGTGTTTTAGGATTCTGTATTGCTTACTTTGAGCAACATAAGTTCCAAAGGCATCAGAAACCAGCAGGGCTTAGACCAGATTTCTTAGTATTTATTAGGGTCATGAAAACTGATACTCATACTCATGGGGTGGATTGTGTATACAGATCCTGTGTTTAAAGGAGCTACATTGGAATTTAAGTGACACTCATTTATTGTTGTGTATTTCAGTTCACAGCAAGCTACACTGTATCCAGCACAAGTTATTTAAGATCTGGATGTTGAAAAATTTTGGTGATGTCTTCTTCTTGTTCTTCTTGTTCTTCTTGTTCTTCTTCTTCTTTCTTCTTCTTCTTCTTCGTCTCTGTCTCTCCCCCATCACCCACACACTTTGATAGTTTTTAGGTCTGTTAGTTGATGGTTAGCAGGGTAGCTCTGGCTGTGGATTTTGACTGGAGATATGCGTTTCTCCTAATCAACATGCAAATCTCTTTCCCTATTGGGGCATTAGTGCATCTTGGAGGGTGAATATTCCAGCTCAAATTGAAAGATGATGAATGCCGAGCCATCCTTCGGCGGGCAAAGGAAGCGGGCGCTCTGAAATTAAAAACATGGCGGATGAAAATGGAAAAAAGCAGAGGAGAATGTGATGTTGATGTTATGGAGATGGTTTGACGAGAATATAAATGACGGGAGAAATTGGAAAGCAGACGGTGGCGTGCGTGTGTGTGTGCTGAGGTCATGCGGAGTGTAAGAAACAGCAAATATCAGCTCAACAGTGTGTGGAGACACATTTGTATGATGAGGGTAGGTCTACTTGCTAGCTTGTTGTCAAAAATCAGTTTAAACGCATGCCTGCACATGTCCTTTGGCATTGACACTGTCTACAACAGATTTTACCAGCTGGTCGGAGTTATAAGTTAGTGACATTCAAATAGGTGACAAAGCAGTATGTGCATTTGTGCTGTAAATGGTGGATGTTTATGACTGGATTTATGTATGTGTGGTTATGGTGGCAGTGAACCATGGCACATTAGGATTCTTGCTCATTTGGCCCTGTCATAGAGATACTGACTCATGTGGCACACTTCATGTTTGGGTCAACACTCTCCTCCATATCTGTGTTTGTCATGACCTTTCTGCTTGTGGCTCTTACTGTGTCTGGATAGAGCTGGCTGTGACAGCCCTACAGTGCCCAGCTCCAGTAAGACACCAGAACGATAACCTGAACTAAGCTTAGAGAAGCATTCAGTATGTGGCTGCACACATGAAGGAAGAAATGAAGCATCCTTGGGTTTGAGAAAGGTGTTCTATAAATATATTATCTTCTTCATATTATTATTATTATTATTATTATTATTATTATTATTATTATTATTATTATTAACGTGTCTCTGTCATTGCCACTACAGGCCTGGAAATTAGGCATGAAATCTCTCGTGAGAACTACGACACTACAACCAGGTCATAGTGGGGTGAAAAGTGGATCTGAGTTACCAGGGCCCCAAGTGGGGGGAGGGCCCTCGAGTATGGAATTGTATTTTGTTTTAAATATTAAAGAGTAAATCTCAAACTGGCTTTTACTCTTTTACTAAAAGGTTCAGTTGTGTGCAATACTTATGCAAAGTTTGACTGCTGCACTGCAAAAATAAACATCAATAAAGACAATAAATAAAACCACTCAAGAGTCATATACGGTAGTATTTTGTGTAAAATCCTGTAATATATTATTTTGCCATGTCAGCCCACATGGTTCTTTTAACTGGATTTTGTCTTCACTGGGTATTCAGCTTGTCAACAAGTGCATGTGTGTAGCTCTCCATGACAGGGTATCACAGCTCGATTAGTTTTTTTTTCTTTTTGATGTAAAATTAATTAAACTTCACAACTGTAGGAGAAGCCCAATAACAAAAGTACCAATTCTCACATAATACTGATTTAAAAAATCATTCAAACTAGTATAAACCTGTTAAATGAGTGGCAAAATATAAACTGAATATATGATATTGATGAGAAGCACACAAAGTTTGTGTTACAATTGAAATGATACACAAAACTGAACGTCATATCCCCCCCCCCCCACCTAAGCATGTCTATGTCCCTGTCTTTGTCCATGTACTTTGTGTTTACATATGCCGTTGTGTTGACACTTTTTTAGGTTACGTTCACGTCATGTCTTCTCCCCCAGCCATGTCATGTCTTGTTCATCACTCATGTCTTGTTCAGCCCTGCTGTATCATTTCCTACCTGACTAAGCATGCTATTTAACTCCCTCATGTTTCACTGTCCTTTCTCAGTCATTGTATATTTTACCATGTATTGTCCATGCTAGTGTTTGTATGATCACCTTTCTATCGTTTTGTCACCTTAGTTATGTCTACGTTGTTTTATTTCTAAGCCACAGTGTTTGTTTAGTTTCCTTCCCACAGTTTTGCTTTTGGAATAAAGCTTTGTTCTGTTTTGCAACCACTGCTGTATCCATCTCCTCCTGCCCTCACTCCACGTGATAATATAATTATATTTTGATATTACAGGAATCCACAGGCTTATATTAAACATGCTATATAAATATATACATATGTTTTCTACAGAAGCGGTTAGATTGATTCTGCAGACTGGCATATACACTGGTCATGGACAGAAATCCAAGTCAAAATGTCTGATTGTTTCTAAAGAATTCAGTTTGATGATATGAATCGTGTAACACAGCAGTGGCTGCCAGACTGATGCTGTAGAACAAAGCAGAAAGCTTGTGAATTTCAAGATGTCAGAGCATACATGGGCAAATCCTCTCCTTCACCTTACATCAAAACAAACATTGAAGCACCAGGAATAAGTAATGAACCTCCGACTCCTTTAAATGGCTTTCTCCACATCTGAGCCATGCGTAGCTGTGTATTTCCACTGTGTGTTGACCAAACCCATGAACACAGCGTCCACTGAAGCGCAGGTACTTTTGCTTTTAGCTGCACTTAGACACACTTGAGTGCTGCAGACTGGACAGATTGAACCCTTTTTAGTGGCCATCAAGAGAACATTCTGTACCCATGAGTGCTCCTTTATTTTACAAGTGTGGTACAATTTGACCTGCACCTTGATTAACATTTTTGTCTTCTGTGTGGGGCCTTTGAACCAAAATAAGATGATTATGTTTCTGTTTTACTTCTAAATACTTAAGTTGTTATCTTGGACATCAGTTAAATTCCTCCTTCTTCAGCGTTCCTGCCCATCAGAGTTGGAGATACTTTTTTTTTGCTTCTATTTTAGCCTGTTTGAGGACATATTTATTTATTTATGGCCCTCTTTCTTGGAGACTACTCTTCTGAAGCACTTAGCTGACCATGGCTAACAGAGACCAGCTTTGATAATGGCTGAATGTGCTTTGCTGCTGAAATTCGACTCAGTCTTAATGAAAGGGCGTGTTTCGTGGCCGGTCTTATTTTGGCCAGGCTCAGGGCATTAGCCAAGCAATCTTGGATTACCAGCAATGACAGAACTGACCTATTAGAATGCTGCTTTTATTTTTGAAAGTGTTAAAAGCTGCATTTCAGAGAACTTGTAATTTGTTGCTATGGTCCTCATTAGTTCAAGCTCTGTGTGGTGACATTTTTTAACTCTACTAGCTGAGTGCTAGCTCAGGGTAAATATAGCAGGTCAGGGCAACAGAAGGAGAAGACAACGTCTCAGGAAAAAGCCATGTCAGTTTTCTGCTACCTGTAAAAAGTGCTTCTTTATATAATATATTGAACAGTCCATGCCACACCCACTAAAAGTCTTTAAAGAACACTAATGTAATGAGAAGCTTTTGAGGAATTTCTGAAGATATTGATGTTTGAGTATGAATGATTACATGATAAGATTGTATCATTTAAGCTAACATTAGCATTAGCATGGTAACAAATTCATTGTTTCAAGTTTCTTACTTTCAATTAACTGCAGCAACATAGTTATGCTTGGTAGTGTAGCACTTTAAACTAGCTTAAACTAAAGCAGTTCCCTTAACAAAGAAAAATCCAAAAAGAAGATCTCGGTCTCCCAGACAACATTGAACTGAGGTGGAAACACAAGTGAAACTTTAGCTTAAGTCTCCTACTGCTCAGATATGTCCTCTGAGATAAAGACCTCCCTGAGCTTTGCTACAGATCTCAGTAAAGTCTGACATTTTGCTCAGATTAGTAATAATATTCATGTTTACTGAAGAAAATTTCAATATGACCTCAATCATTCAACTTCAGGCTTCAACTTGTATATATATATAAAGTATATTATCTCATGGCTTTTTTTGTATCATGTTGATTCTTGTGCAAATCTAACTAGCTATAACTTATCCTACAGACTGTAAAATGTTGCATCTGAGGGTAGAACGTGGCAAAATTTTTGATAGTTTGCATGACTTTCATTCGGTGATTAACTGTTAAACACTAACTCATTGGGCCTCATATCTTCAATAATAATATCTTCTTGATATTATCAACAATATCTTTTTGAGATGGTTCTTCAATTGTTGTTATACTGTACAGTGGTAACCCTACTTACGAGTTTAATCCGTGCAGGAGCCGAGCTCGTTAGCTGGAATGCTCATTAGCTGGATGCATTTTCCCCATAAGAATACATGTAAAACTGATTAATCTGTGTCAGCCGGCCAATATACAGTATACTTTAATATGCGAAATAATGTGTTTATATGGGTTTTTTAAAACATAAACGAGATGACGACGACGCTCGTGTAGGCTGGCGGCTAAGGAGGACAGGAGGATGGGCGTACGTGTATGGCATGGATACACTTATCATATGAAAAGTAAAAGTAAAACTTTCTTGTTCACTACCTTTTGCTTCCTTTGCGTCACTTTCACTAGCACTTTCACTTTCACTGGACAGCGGTCAAAGGTATTGACTGACCTCTTCTTCTACTGTAGCATCTTGGGGATGCTATGACCGCCGCACCCCTAGCGGTTGGCATACTTTAAGAAATTTACGCTACTTGTTACTTGGAATTTTACTCGTTACCTGGAACAAAAATATTCCGAGATCTTGACTCGTTACCTGGAATACTCATTAGTAGGGTACACACACAAGGACAATACAGTGTACAATTCATCTGACCTCCATGTGTTTTTGGACTGGGAGACCCATACTCATTAGTAGGGATGCTTGTAAGTAGGGTTACCACTGTATGTTGTAATTTGAATCCTATAATATAAATGATAGATAAATAGATATAAATATAAATTCTTATACCATGTAAGCGTTTTAAGAGGAATGTTGAATGGTGAATGATGCCCAAAATACCAGTAAAGCAAATGATACAAACAGTAAAAGTAACTTTTATAACACATCCAACAAACACATTTGTTTTGCATATCAAATTCAAGGACAATCGCAAATGTATAACACACACACACACACACACACACACACACACACACACACACACACACACACGCACGCACGCACGCAAGCACACACACACACACACACACACACACACACACACACACACACACACACACACACACACACACACACACACTTTTAAAACTACTGTTGTACTATGTCTTCTGAACAGACAGCTATCAAGTAACTTTCTTAACATTTTTCTACACGTGTTCTTCTCTCTGTATACACACACACACACACACACATGCATAAACTCAGACTTGCCTCTCATTCGCTATTCATCTTTTATTCCTTCAAAATTTCTCATAAATCTTTAACCCTCTGTCAACTTTTCCGAAAAGAAGTCTGCACATTCAGCCAAGATGCAGTCGTGTTTATGGTTTTGTGTCCTCTAACTCTGTCTACAGAACTCAGTCTATGCACAGTAGAGGAGTCTTGTTTAAATTGTGGCAAAATAGTGTGAGATTATTGATTTCTTCTCACTTTTTGCCTTTATACTGAGTGAACAGATGTCTTCTCAGTGCTGGTCATGCTGTCACTCATAGGCATTTACACTAACATAATCAGTGTTGGAAATAGGCACTGCTTACAGAAAAAAAGTTTTTACATTTACATTTGGCAGATGCTCTTATCCAGAGTGACGTACAACAGTGCTTTGTTTCCATTAAAATAAGTATCTCAGCTAGTACAGACAGGTTAGAATTCAAACTACTCTTCAGACACTGTTAGAACAAAACCATCACTAATACCTAAAACGAGGGAAAGATGCACAATTATTTACAATATAAGATCATAACAATACATTACAATAAGTGTTTTAAACTAGTGCTCACTTAAATGCTCAACAAAGAGATGGGTCTGGGTCTGGGTTTGTTCCACTACTTCGGTGCAAGGACAGAGAAGAGTCTTGATGCCAGTCTTCCTCGTGTCTTGAAGGAAGGCAGGTCAAGCCAAGCTGCACCAGAAGCTCAAAAGGCTTGAGCTGCAGCTCAAGGCTTGACATTAGGTAGGGAGGTGCTGGTCCATTTCTTGCTTTGTAGGTGAGCATCAGGGTTTTGAATGTGAAAAATTTCTCTCTATTTGTAATCATTTTACTGTTTTAGACCATTGGTTCATTCATCATTACATTTGTACATTTACATCATTTAGCGGACACTCTTATCCACAGAGATGTGCATAGTGCTTTGATGTTTGAATTCAGAAAACGTTTCCTTTGCTAATAAACTAGAGTTTAAATACAGTTAAACTAGAATATCAAGGAATGTCAAGGTTACATTTCTCCAAAGAAATCTTTTTTGTACAGCTATGCAGTTGTCTCTTCAATGGATGGGATAGAAAGTAGCTTACAAGTAGTGAAACAGAACATTTCACTTATTATAAATCTACAAAATAGACTAATATGGCATAACTGTAGATGTTTCCAACAAAATGGCCAATGAATGTTAATAATGTAGGTGTTTTTAATAAACTGGCAACTCTTTGTATGTAAAATGCACACTGTGGCACTGCCCAGTCTACATATTTTTACTGCAAATTAGCGATATATGCAATAACAGAGTGGAATTTGGGGTCAAAGTTCAAGGCAAAGGGAGGATGTGGCTGTTCTGAACCAACATGATGTCTAATCACATACATCAGCCAGACTTTATTGTGCATGGAGAGTCTTATACAGTACTGTGCCTGAGAACATGTTAAGATGCAACAAAAGATTTGTAAGGAATTGTCTTGTGTAACTTCTCAAAGCCCCAGAAGAACTGGTCCTATTTTTTAAAATCAAATTTGTATCTAGAAAACATATCAATCCATCCATTATCTCAATCCTGATCAGGCTCACGCTTAGTCCCTTACCCCCTCACCATTTGCAGGACAGGGCATTACAGATGATCCTAGCCAAGCACAGAACAGGGTGCCACTTTGTGGATGGGAGCACACACACAAGGACAATTTAGAGTACAATTCATCCGACCTCCATGTTTTTTTGGACTGTGGGAGGAAACCGGAGACCCTGGAGGAAACCCATGCAGACATGGGGAGAACATTGAAACGCCACACAGATGAGGACTTGAACCCTCTTGAAGACCTCTGTGCTGAGAGGCGAACATGCTAACCACCAAGCCACCATGCCACCCAGAAACTAATATTCTCTGAGTCATAGTGCAGTTTTGATTTAGGTGTTTATGGGTAATCTGTTATAATGGTTTTACACATGTTCCCCATCTTTTTTACAGCATGGATGTTGATCAAATTTTGTTTTCTGTTGCTTAGTTACCTTCTTTGCTTCCCAGTAATCAGTGATCAAAATGTTTATTTAAAATTGTAGAACACTACCTGTTTACTTCCCTCAATACCAAAAAGTTCTTGTATTGAATAGGCTATTGTCATTGCAGCTGAGGTAAATGTAAGAAAACAATATCAAAAATATATGCATAGAATAGATGCACAGGGTAAAAAACTGTGACTCATTGCAGTGTGTACATGAAAAGGGATGTAGTATGGTTGGTCTTTCTTTGCACGGGTGGATCTTTTTCCCTAGATATAACACCCATCCCCTGCCCCCCATGTGAGCATTTGTTTATGTGCTATGGGTCGCTGTGGCAATATGTTGGAATTGATTCCCTGGGGTGAGGTAAATAAGAGCTATAGCACCATCTACCCCAAAGCTGTGAGGAACACATTCAAATGAGTTGTCTACCATGCAAAATAACAACATCTGGTATTTTTTCTATGATGCACTTGAGAAAGCTCTCTGCATGTGTGTATGTGTGAACTTTTGTAGCTGAAGAAATGTTTTTTTTTTTCCTTTTCAAATGTGTTAACGTGGGAGATGTTCAAAACACACTTTTTGTACTGGGATCATCTTTATTTAGACAGTTAATTAACCGCAGCTGTTTCTATTGAACTTCGTTAGCATTATGCGTGATATTTCTCAAGGCAAAGAGCGGTGATACGAAACAAAAACCCAGAACTGTGTAACTGAGGAGGGAAAAAACGAGTAGAGAGATGGAAAAAAAAGAGTGTGTGTGTTCGTGAAAGCAATGACCTCGCCGCAGCCAAGGACTCTGGTCCACCACCCGGAGAAAGATGGATTCGGTGGCTCGGAATGGGCCCTGGATTATCTCTGCTGAACAGGAGCGCTGCGGAAAGAAAAGGATGCAGCGCTCTCCGCCATCTCTGGGCGGCTGAAAAATGACTGAGCGAGATACTATTTCTTCTTTAATTCGCGAGGGGTGGCCTGGCTCAGGCCGTGATAAGCCGCCAGTGATCAACATCCTTCGAGTTTGAACGTGACCGTGTGACCTGCCCCCTCCCCTGCACACACACACACACACACACACACACACACACACTGTTACCATCTCCTCTATCCACATCCAGCCCCATGCAACCTTAAGCCTTCTGTTTGGACCTGAGCAAGTATAAGTTTTTATTTGCTTCCTGCTATCTGTGTTTTGGATTGGTAGGAGTGGAAAGCATGGGGATGAAGAGGAGGATAGTACACTCTCATGCAGCTAGCACATATGCTCAGTGCCCTGAATCACGTTGTGCCCTGGCTTTAGCTAGCTGCCAGCCAGAGGTGAGGATTTATTCTCTCAACTCACCTTTTTTCTGTTAGAATAGTGGTCTGGCAAAAAATAAAATTCACAAAATGTACCCCATAACAAATGTATTCCATCAGCCAAGACTTGTTTTATGTCTGAAGTCTGCTTATTTGGCTTTGCACTAGCTAGCTAATGGAAACTCATTGCTGTCACTGGTTGATGAATAGGACGTCTCACAATGCTCAACATGACATCTGAATCACACAATGTATTAGAAAGTCCCACCCTTCAACAAAAACAGCCAATCACGTTGCTGTTAAAGGTGTCAACAGCAGTGTTGCGAATAACGGCATTAAAAATAACAGCGTTAGGTAACGACGTCACTTTGTCAGTAACAGGATAAAATAATTAAATACTTTTCCTGTCGTTATAACGCCGTTGACGTTACTGGTCATTAAAAGCAGTGCGTTACTTTATATTGATATGCTAACAGTAATCCGAGCAGACCTCTGCCCAGGCTAGTGAGGAGTAACAGGTGTTACACCGAGAACTGTGACCTGTCGAGATCTGTGACTTGATAGAAGAAGACACAGATCTTGATAGGTCACAGTTCTCGGTGTAACACCTGTTTAACTTAAATCAGTAAGCGATTGGCTAAGGCAGCGTTATGGTAGCCAATCAGAGCCAGTGTTTTTACACGTGTGCCGAGAGGCAGAGGAGCAAGCCGAAGAAAAGTTAGCATTTTCAAGGTGGCGATATAAACATTATTTTAAATTAATAGAGGTTAAAGGCAAAAACGTGCATGTAATGTGTACATTATGTCCTCGGGCGAAGACTTTGTCGACATCCACTGTAAGCAACTCTAATTTAATAAAGCATCTCACAACGACCCACGCAGCTACAAAGATAGTGGCAAGAAGCACCGACACCACAGCCGTCCACTAGCAAAGGACTCTGAGCAAAGTCCGCCAAGCAGCAAAGGCTTGATTTTTGAAGAATAAGACTATAGAGGTTTTGTTGTTAATTTTACTTCTGTTGTGAACAAACCAGTTGTTCTGTTGACCAAACAAGTGTTGTCTTCATTTTAATTGTTGTTTTGGAGATATCAGAATAAGAAGTTTTTAGTTCGGAAACGACGAACCGCCTG
>BRDA01009963.1:33304-54679 GCA_036984385.1 Crenuchus spilurus
TTAATGAGCTATGATGTTAATTACACTGCTCAAAAAACACTTAAGGGAACACTTAAACAACACAATGTAACTCCAAGTCAACCACACTTCTGTGAAACTAACCTGTCCAATTTGGAAGAAACACTGATTGTGAATCAATTTTATCTGCTGTTGTGCAAATAAAACAGACAACAGGTAGAAATGAGAGGCAATTAGCAAGACAACCTCTATACAGGAGTGGTTCTGCAGGTGGTGACCACAGACTTTTTCTCTGTTCTCATCCTTTCTGGCTGATGTTTTGGTCACTTTTGCATTTTGTCAGTTCGCTCACCATAGAGGTAGCATGAGGTGATGTCTACAACCCACAGAAGTTGCTCAGGTAGTGCAGCTCATCCAGGATGGCACATCAATGCAAGCTGTGGCAAGAAGGTTTGATGTGTATGTCAGCACAGTGTCCAGAGCATGGAGCAGATACCAGGAGACAGGCCAGTACACCAGGAGACATGGAGGGGCCGTAGGAGGGCAACAACCCAGCAGCAGGACCGCTACCTCCTCCTTTGTGCAAGTAGGAACAGGAGGAACAGAGCCAGAGCCCTGCAAAATGAGCTCCAGCAGACCACTAATATCCATGTTTCTGCTCAAACTGTCAGAAACAGACTCCATGAGGGTGGTATGAGATTTTGAGTATGATTCCAAATCCAGACCTCCAAGGGGTAATAATTTTGATTTACATTGATCATTTTTATGTTATTTTGTTCTCAACGCATTCCACTATGTAATAAAGATGTTCAACTGGAATATTTTATTCATTGAGATCTAGGATGTGTTATTTTAGTGTTCCCTTTATTTTTTTGAGCAGTGTATATTCTTTTCAAATGACACCTTGCATGTTTAAGGTGGCAGTAACTTCATTTTCTGCAGATGGCATTGCATGAGGATGCTATAATTACCTGTGAGTGTGTGACAAAAACCTTAGTCTGAAGGAAGTATCTGAATTTGCAGGTGTATCAAAGCATACGGTCATACAAGTATAACAGCAGTGGAAAAAATCCCTGTCGCCTGGAAATTTTCAGAGACAGAGACTGAGACTGCCGGGGGTTTCACAGCTTCTGAATGAAAATTGCTTCTAGAAGTCAGCATAGATCCTTCACAACCAATTTCCCACGCTCCACAAATAAGAAACCAGAGTGGTTTCAAGGCCTTTGGCCTTGTGTGCTGTTGGTCACAATTCTGACAAGAATTTCCTGTAAACTGTGATTTTTGCCACTGTTGGTAGACCTGTATGACCATACACTTCAATTTACCTGCAAATTCAGCTACTTCCTTGACATTATGACCTTTGGCACCCAAATGTAAGCACTCCTTTTTCCAATCATTAACATCTACTTTGTGACCCATTTTCCGCACTTGAAAAAGACATTAATTTCACTGTACCACCTCTTCTCAATCTATGAATCCCATTGCACATACCAATCATCCTTGTGCAATACCATCTGCAGGAGCCTGAAATTTCAAATAAACCTTAAACATCCAAGGTAACAATTGTAAATATATAGATTCTACTCTAATGTACCTTCATGGAATTTATCAGAAGAGAGTTTTAACTTCCTCTTCAAATCAAATCTCAGCATTAGAAGTAAATTAGGAGTACAACAGATACTTGAATGTTTAAGGTGGTAACATTTTGGTTACAAAAAACAAAGGTATGCTTGAAAAAAGGGTGCAGAATTTCATTTAAAAAACACCTCTCCAACTGTTAAGCACGGGTGGTTTGATGATGATTTGGGCTTTTGCTCCCAGCAGCATGGGGAACTTTTATTAGCTGAGGGAAAAATGCTGCATTACATTGTAAAAAAACTGAAGGCGATGACTTTAAAAAAAGGATAATGAAAATGAAATTCCTTGTATTTACAAACACACTTGGTCAATAAAATCTGATTCTGATGATCCTAAACTCACCTCAAAATCCACCATGGACTACATCAATAGACAGAAGTTGAAAGTTTTGCCGTGGTGCTCACAGTACTCTGAGCTAAACATAATTGAAAATCTATGAAAGAACAATGTATGCAAGATGGCCCATGAATCTCATAGAACTAAAAGCATTTTACTAGGAAGAATGGGAGAGAGTCCTCCAAACAAGAGCTAAAAGACTCTTAGCTGACTTCAAAAAGTGTTAATAAGCAGCATTACTCAGAGGGGATTGATGTGAAATGGTGCATTGTTAAAACATTGGGATAGGAAGAATAGCTTGCAAAATATAGCATTTTTATTTGCAACTCAATCAAAGTGAAATTAAACTTGTACTTTTGAGTTTTTATTGTGTGGGTAATGGTACATTGTCTTAATGTAGTGTTTTCCTTCAAGTGTATCCCTCCTTGCCATACCTTGAAAATACAATTAAGACCAAAACCTTCAAAACTATATAAACAACAACAGCAACAACAACATAAAATTATGTTTCAAGCATGAAAAAATGTATTCAAAGCAACTGTATTTATTAGCATTATGTGATGTACCTTTCTTTAAAAAAACTTTATGAATGATCTGTACAGGTGAAGAACTTCAGGTGAAGATTATGTTTCTATAAAGAATAAAGGCTTTCCCTAGAACCATACACTTTAATTTCAACTGCAGAGTAACTTATTTTTCAATACACTACAGTGCCTTCTCATAGAATATCTAAATTTTGATTAATGAATATATCACATTAGGCTTGGATTCTATTTTCTCTAATTACAATCCAGTTACATGCCTCACTGTTCATCAATAACCAATCTCCACTAAATGATCGCAGGGCTACCATGTAATTAGGCACAGCTCCAGTAATCAGCAGTTGTAATATCTGTAATGAAACATCTGTATTTGCTGTGAATGAAGGTGGGAGATCCATAGAACAGTAGACTACAAAACAATGGAACATAATGCACAAGGTTAAAAAAATAGCCTTTAAAATCAAATCATATTGTTTTGATAGTCATTCCAGAATTCCATTAGATTTGAGACTATTGGGATTCATTTAAGACATTTGAAGACAGAGTGAGGTTGGTACAAATAGAGTTTCATCCAGGTACAGATTTTCATGACTGATAGAAGATCCACTGCAGTCTTAAAATGCTTCCTGATCTAACTCCACGAGACAGAAATCACGATGGTGCTATGTGATTGGAAAATTGAATTAAGCCCCAATCAAGATAAAGCGCTCCTCAGCAATTAGGGAAGTTGATAAGTTAATTCTGAGTTTGATGAGTCTGATGTACAATCGCTCTCGGCAGTCATTTAAGCTGCATATTTGTGGGGGACGTCACAATGTAAGAAAGTAATTATTCATTAATTTCCATAAATGGTGTCCTAAAATACCCCCTCAAGTGCTGGCAGATAAATCAATCACCACAGAACACAGACAGCTTAGGAACAAATACCAGAACAGTTCAGTTTGTTGTATCCAAGAGAAACTGTAAAGTATTTTACAGAAAAACATTTGAAAGAGAGACAACCTGCAAAATTGCAGTAAATAGTCATTTTTTTTTAGATATTGTTACATTGTTGCTTCCCAGTTCACTTTCAGATCATGTGACTGATTGTAACTTTCATGGCTGGGCCTGCTAAGATCAAATGGTGTTTTTTCTCTGTCCTTTTGAAAGCCAGGGTCAGAAAACATGGAGGAGGCAGACGAAGCGGCAGTCCATGCCCGTTTGACACCCTGGATGAACAACCCCTCTGGCACCCCTCGCCCTGACCCATGACATATTAAATAATACATTACTTACTCATTATTATTCATAATATTTTATATAATAATAACTAATAATTAATAATTAATAACTATTAACCATTAATAGTAATAATAAAATAATAACATTCATATTAATTATTAACAATATATTAATACATTTTTAAAAATTAACTGCTAAAAGCATTTAGCATAAAATTAAAACAATTCTGTGTTTCACCTTGTTAGTCAACTTCACTCCAAGTCATTGCCACCAATTTTACACTTATATTTGAAATTTATGGTCAACAAACCTCATTTACATACAATTATACCTAGAATGATATATACGTAGAATTATAAAATTTGTTACTGCTGTCTGATTGACTTTTTATGGTGAATTCTGAGTTCAAGAGCATAAAAAGATTTGCGAGCGTGTGTTTGAGTGCACGTGCATGCTTCACTAAACGGAAGAAAGAAAATCAGTGAGTGCTGCGTGAATCGCGCTCTCACACTTAAAAAGTGTACTTGTGAATTTTGACAATGAACCAGATGGAGTGGCAGCCCAGACAGCCAATCACTAAACAATAACATAAAGACAATACAATAGCATGGTTTACACTACATGAGCATGTGGGACAAAACAGATTGACAAAACAGAACTCAGTGGTGACAATACAATGACGGACAAGGACTGTGACACACAATGGAACATTTAAACCAAACAAAATCAGACCAGGGATGAGGGACCAGGGCTGTGAAATGATTAAACATGTAAAGCCAAAGAGGAGACTAGACATGATGTAATGAGTGTTAGGATACGACAGAACAGGGACAAGGCTGTGACAGTTTTCCAGCCAACTTGGTTAAATGTTGCCATTTTGATTACTAACCGAGCTTAATATACAGTGGCACATTCAGATGCTTTGTTTTGAACAATTTGTTCAAAATCTTATTTATTAACTCATTTATCAACTCACATTGTACAAATATTCCAGAAAAACAATTACACATCCCATTTCAGCCCCCTTCTTCCACCCCCACCAAAAAACGACTTTGATAGATAAGTAAATAAATAATAATAATTAAGTAAATGTACAAAATCATGTGTTTCTGACAGTAGTCATGCTGGAACAGTTCAGTGTGTTCTGTTGAGGGGAAAGAAGATCAACTTTGGCAAAGGCAGACTTCATTATTATCTTGGCTCTGCTGTCATGTATACGTGCTGCTAAGACTTCTATTGAAATTTTATGCAGTAAAGGTAGGGCTCAGACATACTCAATTCAAAGATGGGGCTCCAATGTTTTATTATTAACAGTTTAGCTGCTGTAAAAGCAATGAATAGTAGGTTTCTCTGCCATACTGATAAATGAAGATTTGAAAGATTATTCAGATAAAATAAATCTGGTGTTATCAGTATCTTCTTTCCTATTAGTATAGATATATCAGTAGGAAGGTGCTTCCAAAATATGGATAATGATAAACACTGCCGAAAATAATGTATAATGGTCCCTAGCGAGAAGTATAAACTCTAAATTGAATGTTTACCTTTAGAGAGATAGAAATGTTTCAACACTTCAGTAATAAACCTATGGTTAATGAGTAGCGTGATGCTAGCGTAGCATTGCAAATCCCATAGTTGTGGTAGTTATCTTATATGATAATTGGGAAATGATATACTTTTGAAGGTTTGAAGGAATACAGGTTCCAGCATTAAACCTTGCAATAACTATTGCAGGGTTATGATTTGCTAAGTAAGTCTGACAAAATAACTCTCTCCAAGCTTATCCGTTAATATAATGCAGGGTCATAAAAATATGTTTGGCATTGGTGGTGTATAGTGAACATTTCCATAAACTATAATGTAGTGTATCAGCGTTGTGTGCATGCACAGTGCCAGTATGGCAGAGGGGGCATATCAGATATAAAAAGTTAAGAATATTTTTTTTTCCAAAAACTGAACAGCAATCCCTTAGGTACTACTATTGTAGCTAATGCTTTCATTCTCTTTGCCACCCAGATAGTATTCTCTTGGTTACTGTTCCCAATTACCAATTACTTCACTCCACAGTGAAAGAACACCGTGGGCAGATGCAAAATATGTGCCTGAATAAAAAGCATGTGTGTACAATGGCTCTGCCAACTGCAAAAAAGAAGGCCAGTGGAGTTCACTGACTGTTCTGACTGGGTATAATGATAGTGAATTTGAGTGGGCTTCCCTTCAGTGCAGCCATGCACTGGGTGTCATGAGGGGATATGAGGAATGCATTGTGAAACACCAAGAGTTCACAGTTTGGACACTGTGCAAAGCTGGTTTCATTATCTCAGTAATTTGAGGTCAGAAACACCCAATGGTTCCAATTATTTTACATAATAGGTTCTGCGGTGTAATATTTGGCCAACATGGCATTTTGGGTTGTATTAATTTTTTTTTTAAGTTATTACTTTTTGGGGGTGGATGACGAGTTTTTTTTTTTTTTTTTGCAACAGGATTTGAATAAAGGCCTGCCAAAAGAAGTAAAAAATGAGGAAGGATACGGCTGAATATGCATGACACAAGCTGTTTTATGAAGTCAAACTCATGCTCAGTGAAGTAATGCAATCTGAAAGTCTGCACACATACCCAGAGAAGTATGCTTTCTTTGCATGTGAATGAAACAGAAAGAGCGAAGGGGGTGCGGTGGCGCAGACACTGCAGAGATATGGCCTCTTCTTAAAAACCAATGTGTGAAATAAACACGACGAGGTGTCTGACATGGTTGTGCTGTGTGGGTGAGTGATCTTCAAATCGACACCTTGCATCTAGCGGCGAGGCGGCCAAAACAAACCATTTCAAATCCACGCTATCTCAAAGAGGAAGTGCGTGCCTTAGAATAAAATGCACCTCAGTTGCATCTAAATTTTGCAGCGCCAAAACTGTACGCCTTTTTGTGGTCTCGTTTTAGCTTGAAAACAACGCTGCATAGTTCATGGCTCTTAAAGAGGAATTCAGTAGGATTTGCAACACTGTGCTATGTGCACTACAATCAAAACGACAGTGGTGCTTCTGCACTGAGCTGCCATGTGTCTTGCCATGTATGTTTGGGCTGAGGGTACGGAATGCTTGGAATGGGCTTTGCAAAGCATGGTTTCAATCTCCTGATCAGCTTGTTTAGTCACAGAGGAGTTTTTGTTTACATCCCCAATTCTCTTAATAATTTGTCAGTTAGTTGATAAATGTGTTTTGTGTATTACCCTTAAGACTTTTTAGAGCTATTTAAATGACTTTCTTTCAAAAAGTTGATTTTGGTTGAAAAATTGGATGCAGAGTTCATGTCTATATTATTTTTGATCAGTCTCTTGTTATTTGTAACCTACAGCCATTTTGATACACATCAAGCCAACAACAGACACATTATCCTTCCCTGTTTATTTTAATGAGGTAAAATATAGGCCACCAATCAAAGCAGAGAATATTTGCATATTCTTAAAGGCATGTGTTCACTTAAAAATGATATTTTAATAATAATAATAATAATAATAATAATAATAATAATAATAATAATAATAATACGTTCCATTTATATAGCGCCTTTCAAGGAACCCAAGGACGCTTGAAATTTCACAATTGACAACTTACCTCTGATGTGGTCGATAAGTCAAAATATGTTTAGAGTCTTAATGTTTTTTTTATAATTTTTTTATTTTATTTTAGAACTTGCAATGCAGTGACAATGCTACTAAGAAACAATAGAGCTCAGTAGTCACCTAAACAGGCCAATCATTTCAATCAGAATGCTTGACATAGAAGCACATTTGGACTTCAGAGGTCCCATGACGGAAATGGAAATATATGTAAATATGATTTTTGGGTGAACTTTAAAGGCGCAGTAAAAAAACAACCTCTACTTTAAGTCATTAGTTAAGTGGTTAGGGAATGATGTATATATAGATTATCACTCAAAGGATGCAAATAGATTTTTCAGGTGAAATAAATACAATAAAATTGCAGTATATGGGCCTATTAAAATAAATTTCCTAACTTTTGGAGACTGAGCAAAAACTAATGAGTCAACTTTCCAGATCGTTGAAGTGTATTATGAACCTTTTTCGAGTTCACTTCTTTCCAGCTTAGCACTTTGTGGGAAGCCATCCCTCTTATTTTCTTCAAACCAGGAGTGACATGCTAGCAATTAAAGCTGGTGTGTGTGTGTGTATGTGTGTGTGTACATGTGTCAGATATTGTTAATTGCTCTCATCCTCTTCCCATGAAGTTTCAAAGTCTCTAGCCACCTCCATCCCCCCAAACTGTCACGGACTGCCTGTTATTTACACATCCCAATGAGAGAACAATGTTCTATCGACATTAATGACTCTCCGAGAGGGAAGGTAAGTGGAAGGAGAAAAAAAGAAGAAGAAGAAAACGGAAGTAAACTCTCCAAAGCTAATTATGGAGTGAGTTCGTGTTGTGAAGAAGTGTACTGGGATATGATCAGTGTCTCCCCCCTGCTGGGATTTTAATTATGATGAGAGTTTGATAAGCTGTGCAGGTCCTGTGAGATGTTTCACCCAGTGTCCATGACATAGCTGGCCTGGTGTTCTGTTTATGCATCTGGATTTGAAATAAGTGGACTTGAACTGAATAAATAAAGTGTAGCTCATGGATATGGATTAAGTGAAGGACTTTGAGATTAAGTTAGCCTTATGGAGAGAGTCTTATGCCAGTGGATCTGAATTCCATTATCAGGCTAAGATATTCTGGCACAAGGAGATCCATCTCTGTTGGGATAAGTTTCTGTATATAGGCCTATGGTTAATACTCAGTGAATAAGAGTGAGGATTGGACGGAAGAAAATCGTATAACGTATGAGAGAGAAAGTGCTGGTGATTTGGAAAATCTGACTGAGCTTTACTTTCACTCTTATTGAGTTGCACTGCATCACCTGCAAAGAATATTTTAGCACTTTTTAAAGCCATCTTCCAGTCCAGAAACCTGTGCAACTGGCATTTTCTTTCACTCAACTCAGAAATATGCCGTTTACTTGGCCCTTCTTTACTAAGGTGACACTGAATAAGTCACTAGTGTGTTAAGTGGTTAAGTACATATTCTATTCTCCTTAGATGCTTAGTCATTAAATTATCTTGTGCTGGTTCCGCTCATTGTATTAGTTTAACTGATAATTTATTGCATTGCAGACTGTATGAACTCAAGATAGTTCACGTTTTAACTGTTCAACTTAATATTTTAATATACATATATTCCTGAATGTCAACCATGCAACACATTCCAAAAAAGGTTGGGATGGTATAGCATTCACCACTTTGTAATGTAGCCATTCCTTCTCTCAACGTGATACAAAGGCATGACGTGCTTCTTGTATTATTTTGTCCCATTCTTCTTGCAAGCATATCTTAAGGTGTGCAACAATACAAAAAAAAATTTTTTTGCTTCAAAATTCTTCCCACATTCTCTGTTGGGTACATGTCAGGAGTGCAGACAGGTCAGTCCTGTATTCATACCCTCTTGTTCCACAGACGTGTCTCTGTAATGTGTGCAGCATGTTGTTTTGCTTTGTCTTATTGAAAAATAAACATAGTCGTCATGTTCTAAATTAGTGTTCTATCAGCTGTTGATAAATGATGGTCCTTGATGCAGTGTCATCTGCAGGATCAGAACTCACGAGTGTTCAGTGTAGGCTTGCCCTATACACACTGAAATTCTTCAGGATTTCTTGAATAGTTGAATAATGATGTGCACTGTAGAGGAGGAAATATGCCAATCCCTTACAGTCTTTCTTTGAGGAACATTGTTTTTTAAACATTTCAATCAATTTATCATGCATTTGTTGACAAACTGGATATCCCCTGCCCATCTTTGTTGACCAGACAAAACCTACAATATCTTGGGTTCTTACTATCTGCAATAATTATTTTATATGTATATAGTGACATAATTTGTCATTGTTAAACTCTGGGCTCAAATAATACCTAGGGTAAAGTTTGAGTTTCATAGTTTCATTAACACATGATTAATGAGTACAGCCTTTATCTCCAACAATGGTGCTGTTGTGTTTTTCTAATTATGAAAGCTGAACTCTAAAGGGATGGCAGGGCTGGTTTTAAACATGGGCCTAATTATCTACAGCAGAGTTTATGTCAGCTTTGATGGGTAAGCAGGGAGGATGCTGAGCTTTTGTGACTGTGTCTGTGTGTAGGATGTAGGCATGTTTATACGCTTGTGTGTGTATGTGTGTTTTGTGTGTGCATGCTTTGGCTATATCTTGAATGTAGGCTTTAATTCACACCTTTGAATTAAATCCTAATACTGTCAACGGGTTGCTTTTCTTTGGCTTTCAAATGGTAATGTGTGGTTGTTATAAACAGGTTTGGCCAGAGGTCTCTGTTTTCCATTAGCAGCTAGCCATGACATTAATTTCAGTTGTGACAATATGGTTTAGTGGCACTATGCACACTCTATTATTATGTCATTGTAATAGCCTCACTTTAAGTGGGTAGCAACACTGCACTTCATTGCCAGGCTGTTCTGTTTGGTTGTTGTGTCTCAGTCAGACATGCTAATGTGCTAATGGACGAGTCTAAACCCATCTGTGGTAAACAAGTGGTGTTTCTAAAGGTACACAGCCTTAACTGTCTTTTTCATTGTTTAAGGAGTCAAGATTGACAGTCTCTAAATTAAATTTAATAAGGCAAATGGACAAAAAATTACATAACAGACTGAAGGAAAAATATGTAAACTAGCATAAATGCTAGGTGTTAAGTAGCGCTGCAAGGTCACAAAACTCTTTTAGCTCTGCAGCTTAATGTGGTGACATTAATGGAGGGCTAAAAATGAAATGTCCTGAAACCAACAACAGGATGAAAGACACATTTCTGTTCATTAGCTCACAGAAATGCTAATTTGTCACATGAAAAGTTCTTTGTATTAGCCTGGTCTCATTGTTAGCATAGCCTGCAGTATACAGCATTACTTTATCAGCTTTCTGCTGAGCAAATAGGATGTAATGCATCTGTGTGAATATTAATAGAATAGTCATGAATGGGCAAACACTAATAGATAAAGGGCAGGTTAGACATTTGCTGTTGGAGCTAGCTAAATACATGTCCTGATTAGCCAAACAAGGTTAACGTGTCTCCCCTAAGGCTCCCTAAACTGTGCTTTACTTTGCTTGAGTGCTTCATTTTCTTTACTGCTTTTTCTGTATAAAAAAAGGTATAAAAAAAGGTTGGTGAAGGTTTTAGAGATTTGTGTGTCAGTTAAAAGACACCACTGGAGGTAAAATATCTCTCTTATCCTGCACAAAAGAAAATAAGAAACACTGCATATGAGAGCATTGTTGCCACCTGTCAGTTACAATTTACAATTCTGTGGGTGGATTTTACATTTGACTTGACAGCTGTAAAATGGCTTTTTGTACAAGTAATGCTGGCACCCTGCTGCACTTTTAAATGCTACACGTGAAATTAATCGCTGCCGGTTTTAGGCGGTGCATCTTTTAAAGTGTTTTACCATACCATGTGATAACTAAACCTCTGTTAAATACTAATTACTCAGAAAACAACCCCTATGACCTCTAACATGTAAACCATGTTCTCTAACACAGCACAAGCGAGCACAGTGGGAGAAAAATTAAATCATGTAAATGGTGGCGGTGGCAAGCTCCTATGTGGAATAATGGGGGGTGATGTGTTACCAGCCTAAACGCCCTAGACGTGGGCCATTCATCAGACACATATGCAGAGTATGCTAGTGACCCAGATAAGCTTGAATGCAGAGGGATGAAATATACCCTCCACTGGGGTTTGAAAGCAGCAAGCCAGAGAGGAGAACCATGCAAAGACCCACAGCTGATCTGTCACTGTCAGCAGGCACCATGGAGACCTCGGAACACCTGAGCTTCTCAGCTCCATGGTGCAATGCGGGACAGTAGAGGAGGCCAAGGTGATATCCGTTATCAATACAGTGGTAAGCGTGGGGGGTATGAAAGTTAAAGGGCTTGTAATACAGAATGTACAGTATGTAAGCATTGTTAAAGTTTCAAAATACATCATTCATTGTTTTTGAGATGTGATGAAAGCATTCACAGTCACTGGCCACTTAGGTACGCATTCCTTGCATCTACACTCTTTGTCCATTTTATCAGCTCCACCGACCATATATGTGCACTTTGTAGTTCTACACTGTTATCCATCTGTTTCACTGAATACTTTGCTAGCTCCTTTTGCCCTCTTCTTCAATTATCAGGACTCCCAGAGGACCACCACAGAGCAGGTATTATGGTATGATTGGATCAGACACAGCTGAGTTGCCAGAAATTTGAAACACTGTTAGTTCACTCTATTAGGAACACCTACCTTGTAGTAAACAATAGCTCATCTTGCTGCAGTTTGTTTTGGTCATCTGGTCTAGGTGCCTTCAAATCCAGACCTTGAATTTCTTCTGGATCGTGTGATTTCTGGTAGTCAATTCAACTATTGATGTAACCAATTGGCACCATACTAATATCTACAAAATCCCAGAATACAATATAGACTCAGGGTCCAGATTTGGGGCAGCACAATGACTTGCACGTTCGCCTCTCAGTACTGAAATCTAGGGTTTAAGTTCCCATCTGGGTGGAGTTTCCATGTTCTCCGCCTGTCTGCATACATTTCCTCTAACAATTCCAAAAACATGGAAGTCTTTTTGATTTGTGTGTGTGCACCCAGTGATGGATTGGTGAGCTGTCCTGGGCTTGGCTAAGATAGTCTGTAATGCCCTGCCCTGCACCCGGTGAGGGAATAGGGGACTAACTGCTACCATGATTAGGATTAAATGGATGAGATGATTGATGGGTTTTCCAGATTTGAAGAGCAGAGCTCTAGCCCTTTACCGGTGGTGAGAAGATGCTGCCTACAAGATGCTTTTGGTTGGGAAATTTTGGTTGGTGCACTACTCCAGCAGTAGCACTGAGCTGTTTAAAACATTAGCAATTCAGTGCTATCTGATCCACTCATACCAGCACACACTATCCCACAACCACCACAATACTGTCACTGCAGTTCTGATGTGGTAGCAAAATCTACAGTATGTAATTGCAGGACCACTAAGTGACTAAGTACCTAAATGGTCAGTGGAGCTGATAAATTGGACAATGAGTATGCAAGGCATGTGTACCTAATGAAGTGGCCAGTGAGTGTATATATGACTGCTGATTCAGCCTACAGAAAAACACTACAAGGATTATTTTAGCATGTTTGAACAAGGCACATTACACATTAGTAACCAATGGGACAAGAGGTCATTTCCATATATTAGTCTTAAAGGCATATTAACAAAAACAAGCTAAATTAAACTAAACAAGCTAAATTAAATTAAATTAAAGAGAGATTGAAAAATAATAATTATGTCAATATAAATTCTGACTGTAAGGTACATAAGTACATTCAAATATATGAAAATGTATTAAAAATATAAAAATTGCACTCATAGAAGAGATGTGATATAGCAGATAATATTGGAACATCAGATTTGTTTACCTTTATACTGCACTAGGGTACAAACCTATGCTCATGCACAGCTGTTAAGCATTTCTTTTAACTTTTTGCCTCTGTGAATCATTTTTCAATCCTCAGAAGCACTGCCAGAAAGCAGATTATTGGTATGAATGCTGTTCATGTGAAAGTTGGCTTGTCTTCACCCGATTGGAGATGTACCTAGAAATAAGTGCTTATTTGTTTGTGTTTGTTGTGTATTCAGATTCCCTTTGTTTCATCAGTGGGATGTTTCTGCTTGGAAAGGGTTTGTCAGAGACATAACGCCTTGAAAGAAATGAGCCTCAATGCCTGCCCCAAATATGCACGCTCAGATGAGTTTGGGCCTACGTGGGAGACACAGACGGCGAAATCGAGAGTTAGCTGGACTGTTTATCCTATGCACGTTTTTGTGTCTGTGCCCACAAATGCTTTAAGTTATGAAAACTGCAGACAGCTGTCTTTCTCTCATCATTTATTTTCCATCACTTTTATGTTTTTTAATTGAACTTGTCTGAACATGCCCCATGTTGAATTTTCATTCACAGCTTATCAGATTATTAGATTATCACACATACATGTGCGCACACAGTCAACACATTTAATCAATCCACATGCGCGCTAATTATGTAAAGTAAATGTGCTCAGTATGCCACGACTGCTCCTCAGTTAGCATTTCAATTCTAATATTAGAATCAAACGTGCAAATTTGCTTAATTTCCACGCATTCCAAATGTAGTTCATCAACCAATACATATTTGGCATTACTATAACTGGTAATGGAGCCTGTACGCAATGTTGGTTACTCAAAAAAGTAATCCTTTGCAAATGACTAATTATGGGGATTACTTTACTGATTACTTATTAGGAAACAATCTCATTAGTGGTTATTTCTGCATTACTTTTTTGTTGCAGTAATGTGGGTTATGTGCAGTACACATTGAATTTAGATGCAGGTTCTGTGCTCTCCAACACAGTTTATGCTTGATTAAAATGAATGGTTGATGCTTTCAAACACAGAGAGACTTAAAGCTTACAAATTTGTTTTTTAATGAAAAATAGTCTGATATATTTAGGTGAGGCACTGGCTTTTTCTTCTTCAGAATATTTTATACAGCAGTTTCTGAGTTTACGATTGTGGAAAGGATCCCCCCCCCCGCACTGGTACTGTGCTGCTCATGTTCACAGCTTAAGTCACGCAGGGATTTGTCACAGGGACCTCACACGTGCAAGGACAGACACAAAAAATATACAAAATGTATGCTTTCAACAAGGGAGAAGGAAGAAAATTTCTTTCGCCATGCAGTGAACATAGACATACTATACACTCTACTATTGATCACACATGTGCCCAGAGTAGTACTTTGTTACACAGAAAGTAATCACATTACTGTAACATGTTATTTTCCTCAAACTATATTGTGTACAAAAAGTCATCTTAAATATGATTTCTGATAATGTATGACATACTCTTATGTATAAAAATGGACAAAAATGACTACTGTTCAGTAGTAGAGTAGTGTAGAGTCCAGTAATAGAGTACTATAGAGTAGTATGGTAAGTCAAAGTTTGGATTCTAATGTAGAGAGGGTGTGGCAAACTTAAAAAATCACTACAAAGCAACTCCCAAAGTAACAAACCAAAATATAAAATTGCAGCCAGGGATGAATGAGTGCAGCAGAGATGGAAGGTATGGTGCACACATGCATCAACTTCACTTGGAGGACATTGCAAAACAGTGAAGCTCAAACTAAATAAAGCTTGTCCTGACACCACCTGAATGGAGGCTCTTGATTTTTATCATTTACCAGGTTTGCTGCCACCTGGAATGGGTCTGAAGAAAGACCCATGCACTACAGGTGCAGTGTCCACCGAGGAGAGCCTCCGTGCCACGAGGGGGTGGGCCGTGAGGGATTTAGCCTCCCTGCTGGCAGCCGGCTTGGTACGGGAGACTTCTGCAGCTCATTTAGTGCCATAAACACGGAGGAGGGCTGCTGAACCGTACTATGCCAATACAAAACGACTGTAATCCCAGTGACTCATGGGTTTACCAGAAAGGTTCCTCCCAAGGCCACAATAACACTCCCAAAACCCCAAGAAAATAATAACAAAGCAACATCCCTGCTGGGAAACAGAGGTTCAGAGGGACAGAAGTTGGGATTAGCTAGCCCCTAAGAAAGCTGGTCTGCAGACGAGGAAAACCGATGGTGATATGATGAGTTGATATGGTTGAAGAGAGGGCTCTGCACCAAATTGCTGCCACAGAGGCCTTTAAAATGGCCAGTGAGCAGTTGTTGGCAATGAGCTGATGCTAGCTCTGACCAATAAGGGGACAGGATCCAATAGCTGTGCAGGAGGGAGGGGGACCTTAACAGGTCCACTCACTGCTCAGTGAAGGCAGTCCTTGGCAGGTCGAACTACTGCTCAGCGAGAAAGGGAATCTCTGGCAGGTAGAACCACCACTCAGTGAGGAGAGTTATCTGTTATATGGGTCCAATTTCCACTCTGTCCCCTTCTGTCCAGACACTGCTCCATGAGCGCAGTCCCCTGCTGGTCCATTCGCCCCAGCCATGGAGCAAACCCTTACAATAAGCCACTGCTTGGATCACTGATATCATCACAGGTTGTGTGTAACTTCTACATTTTAACATAAAGTGCAACATGTTATACATTTCGGTTGAGCTCCTGCATTGTAAAGAATAAGTAAAAATGCTAAAACATATTTTTAGGTAACTCAAACACACTAATTCAGCTTGAAGTTCGCAGAGTTAAGTTAAAGCAATGAAGTCCATCCCTATGAAGTAAGATCTATGTAAAAATCAGTTTGTTTTGACCCAATCACAATGTTACTGTGATGATTCCACTCTTGGGTTAATAATGAAGCCCTTGCACTGTTGTTCAGCTTTCTGTTAGTAGCTGTTAATTTGAGGAATAAACTCCTGTGCAGTATAAAAATGTGCTTTGTTCTCCTCTTCATCTTTTCTCATTTTCTTTGAATATACTTGATCTTCAGGTAAGAGTCACGTTGACTTGCATAGCGTAAGATCAGGTGAAGGGATGAGGATAGCATGATGAGAAGAGAGCAGCAATCGGAACAGAGATGAAGAGGTGAAAGCAGGAAGACTGATCAAGCACAAAGAATACTATGAAACATATTCGTATTTCTAATGAGAGAGACTCTGAAGACCACTCTTGAAGTATTACTTGAAATGTATTTTTATTTTGTCAACTCTCCTGGTTCATATCCAGTTCCCTGCTAACAGTGTGTGACAACAAAGGCACATAAAACCACAGCGAGAGAGGGAGCGAGAGAGGCTGCGTTTGAACTGAAGCATTGAGAATGATCAGGTAGTGGAAACATTTTTGCACCTTCATTGTCAATCCGTGACAACGACACGGATGTGTCACACACGCTCATTCCAACTGCTGTTAATTAACGCCGAGCGACAGCTCAAAAGATGAACAACGGTGACATCACATCCTCTTCCTCGTCCTTCTCCATTTCCCTAATGCATATTGGCGCTCATCACAAATCGGACCCCCGAGCCCCCCTCAGCTAAGGTCTGAAGCAAGAGAGAAAGTGACTGACACTAAATTATTTTCAACTTGACAGGCACGTTGCTGTAGCTTTGTCAGTTTTTGCTCTCTCTTGTGAGGGGTCTGTGTTGTTGGGATAATTGAAAGAATAACTGAGTTTTCTGTGCAGTCACAATAGAGAGAGAGAGAGAGAGAGAATGAGAGAGAGAGAGAGAGAGAGAGAGAGAGAGAGAGAGAGAGAAGTTTAGTTTGAATATGTGTTTTACCAGGTCTCTTTTAGGGAAAATAATAACTACACAGCTACACCCGCCTGTCATGGCTTGCAGTGAATGAAAACGACATTCAGACAGGACTTATAGAAGAATTCAGGGTCAAGTTACAAAATACAGCCCTGCTTATAACCTGTCTCATTGGCTGTCTGGTGTAACACTGGTGCAAAGCTGAAAATCATCAGGTTTCTTTAACCCCACCATCCACTATGCCCAAAAGTTTGTAGATGTTTCTTCTGAAACCCCCCTTGTTTTACAGTAACAACCTCAACCCTGAACAATGTTATGAAGATTTTATTGTATTCAGCCTGAAGAGCATTAATGAGGTCAGGTATTGATGATGGGAGTTTAGTTCTGGGTACACTCCAACTCATTCCAATAGGAAGGTATTGGAGAATAACAACACAGTCTTGAATGGAGCTCCATTAACTCACTGTTCCACTGCTACAACCCAGTGCTGGGGGTGTTATTTCCCTCTAGCTATCACTTGGCATTGGCCATGGTGATCTTAGTCTAATGTGCTTTCGCATTCTATTGGCAATGCTTATCTAAGGAAATGTATGCATGTTGCGTGTGCACAGTTGAACACTTCTAATTAGAAGGGATGTCTGGGCACATTTCAGAATATAGTGAACCTTATGTCTCTGTAGTGAATAATAGCTTAGTAAAATGTAAATAAATGTGCAGTATTGGAGCTTTCTGTGAGCCAATGTATTTTCACTGTATGAAAGAACCATTATACTGTCTTTTTTGATGGATGCACTGCAGTCTTCAGACTTGTGCCCAGACAAGCTCAGAGAATATCTGAATCAAATGTAGAAATCTGTACATCAGTGTTTTAAAATGTGAATAACCCTACATTATGACTACCTGCTGGTAGTCATTCACATTCTGCCAGAACTCTGCCATACCTCTCATCAAGGCATTGACTCTGCAAGACCTTTGTAAGTGTCATGTAGTATCTGGCACCAAGATATCAGCAGCAGCTCCTCTAAGTTGCAAAATAGGGCCACCACGGATTGATCTTGTTTGTCCAGCACTTTCCACAGATGTTTGATTGGATTGAGAGCTGGGGAATTTGGAGGAGAAAATCAAAACTTTGGCAAAACTGTGGCAGGTCACATTATCCTGTTGAAAGAGGCCACTTCCTTTGGGGGAATGATATTGCCATAAAGGAGTGTACTTAGGGTTTCTCAGCTGAACAATGCATTAAGCATCAGATTCACTCTGCATCCTGGTACCATCACTTGCCCAGACACACAGGTATGTACTTTTCCATCCACATGATATAAAAGTAATGGAGTCCCAATACTTTGCATGTCCACTGTTGTTGCTTTTAATGGTGGATGCAAGGTTAATGTGGGCAACTTTGCATTCCTATAAACAGCAGGGGCTCCTGTTATTATTCAAAAATTCTGAGCTAGCCTTTGTTGCCCTCATGCCTTAGTGAGCCTTGGGTGCCCAAAACCCTTCCTCTGAACCATTCTTGAACCATAGTTAGCACTTTTCCACCAAAATAACTCTGGTTCTTGAACTGGTGCCGTTCGTGCTTATGAGAACCTCAGTGCTTTTTAGTGAACCGACCCGCATTTCCACTAGTTTTAGTTGAACCGAGGATATGTCATGGTGTACGTCATCAACAAAGCGGAATTATCAGCAAATATGACGGAGCGCATCGACTACTTGCGATCATTTGTGCTCTTGTTACAAATGTTTGTTTCACTTAACAAGTCAAATCTTGTCTTCCCTCGTCCAGCTCCACTGCGCGATAGCTCCTTAGAATCTCTCTAGTGCTTTTTTAGCTTCTTTAGCTTATCTATCACTCGCTCTCTTGAACTAACAAAACCTGCTCGAGCTAAATCCTCCACCAGCTCGCTGTAGAGTTTCTCCTTTCTAATACTCCCCTCAAGTTTCTCCTGAAACTCCGGAGAACACCAAATAGATAACAAAAACTGAGTTCCTTAAATGGACCACTGTACACTACGAGTCATCATCTTCTTGTGTTGAGTGCGCAGGCACATTTGGTTCGCACTGAAAAACCAAGTATTTTTTGGTTCCTGCTGCGAACGAACGTTCCTGGTTCGGGGCGCTATTTTTGTTGGTGGAAATGCGCTGAACGGTTCAAAATTAGGTTCGTGAACCAGAACGGTGCCGGTTCCGTGTTGGTGGAAAAGCGTGAGTACTCCTCCCTGCAGTATAACCACATAAGCCTTGCCCTTTCAGAGATACTCCAGCCAGTCGTTTAGTCATAACAATGCTCTTTGTCAAAGTTGCTCAGGTGGTCATTTCTCCTGCAGCCAACTTTTTGATTACAAGAATAAACTCTTTGATATATGCCACATCTTCACATGCATGTTGTTGCAGCTACATAATCAATGAAATGTGCATAATCTGTAAGTGGTTATATTATTCTAGCTCATCTGTGTGTATTTTACAGTATATAATCTTAGTAAACATATGTTCTATGTGGCAGTATACTGTGGCTGACAATGTGTGTGCAAATTACATGTGTGCTTTATTATACAGCATTTACAGTATGTGGGAGTACAGCGATCTACACTGACAGCAAATACATGTATATATTCATTCTATTGTTTCTAATGTCTCTGCAACCAATAATAAAGCTTTCAGGGCACAAGACAAATTCCTGATTAGACACAGTGTACTGACTATAGCGGCATTCTACATAAATGTATCTGTCTTTTCTTTGGATAAATGATGAGATCTCCATTCTAACCAGTTAACCATTTCTGTTTTTATTTTCCAGTAACATTTACTCTATATTAACTCACTTATTTTTTCACTTCTACATTTTTCTGAGAGCTGAAAATAAATATAGATAAACATAAATGCAATGGAATGTTAGAAAGTGCAGAGAAAGCAGAAATAGAGCCTCATCTTTCAATCTTGTTAATATGATTAGAATGTAAAACATTTATATGGATTGGTTTAATAATAAATGCCAGGATTAAAAATTAACAGCTTTCAAAATTTGCCTCCTGAATAAATGACGATACAAAAAGTCCACATTTTGAACTACAACCTGTAATGTAGAAATGATTTACACATTTGTGGAATAATTCACCAACAAGGCATCATTTTTCCATATAAAGGTTTATAAAAGGCCAAAGGTAAGGCATTTTAAACTTGACTGTCTTGACTGTCACTGACCTTTCTCTTCTTTCTCCATCATTTCTTGCTGTCCGCTTTCTCTCTACTGCTGCCTGTCTTCCTCTTACTCATGCACATCCTATTCCTCCTTCATTTACTGCCTTCCCCTCAACCCCCAGCTTTCTTTGTCTTCAGAAACCAATTGTAGATGGTGAGTGAGAAACAGGGTCGATGATTTAAGGAGTTGGGGCTAATTTTAATCCGTCTTGGTGAAATGTGCATACAAAGTGTCAAAGGTAGGGCACGACACAGATCTGTCATGTGATTCATATTCTCCAGGGAGAATTCATTTTATGACACATCATAATTTAATAGATTTATAGATTTTAAAGAAGAGGGTTTGACTCCATGGCCAGCCTGCGAGTCAGAGACTGAAAGAGATAGAGCCCGTGGAGGAGGAGGGCAGTGGAAGGATGGGATACTAAATTATGGAGAACCTTACCAGAGCAATTTGTCTTTGGAGGACATGATTGCCTTGGCTTTGCAGACTGATGATCATCTGTTTTACAGAGTCTGTTCCACTCAGCCCAATGGCTGCAGACCGTGATGAGTAGGCTCTCATCAGGAAACTGAATTGGGTTAAAAGATTTCCTTAAAAAACTGAAGGCTGTAGTTAGAGCCATCAAAAACTGCATGAATTTATAACTGAATACCCAGCATAATATGTTAAAGTAAGCAAAAATATTAACATAACCTGACCATGGAATAAATGACAAAGAGTTCTAGTACAACATTCTTGTGTTCATCATCTTCTCCTGGAAATGGATGAGGATGTTAGTTTGACATGTACCACCTACCTAAACATTTTGAAGTGCAAGTACATCCCTGCATGACAACAGTATTATCTAATGACTGTGATTTCTTTCAGCAGGGCAGTGCACCCTCCTGCACTGCAAAGATTATTTAGGAATGGTTTGAGGAACATGTCAAAGAGTTAAAAGTGTGCAGCTCTGCTTTGGAAATTACAGAACTTGAAGGACCTGCTTCTAACATCTTGGTGGCATAATGGAGATCTACACAATATTAGACTAATGAAGGGGCCAGTGGGTATGTAATACTGTGTACAGTATGTATACAGTACTATATATACATACAGTATGTCATATATATATATATACAGGGGTTAGACAATGAAACTGAAACAGCTGTCATGTTAGTGTGGGAGGTTTCATGGCTAAATTGGACCAGTCTGGTGGC
>BRDA01009964.1:0-18758 GCA_036984385.1 Crenuchus spilurus
GTATGCAAAGCTCTTTACAGTCCAGTGAGGTTGTGTTGTTGTTGGGTTGTGTGAGTCATATTGGCCTTGTTTGTTGTGTAAATGGTCATATATTTTATATTCAAATACATGTAAAGTGACATTTTTCAAGCTTTGAAATGATCTATTAGACGTTAATTTAATCAAAATCAATGTGTGATTTAACCTGCAATTCAATGCACCATCACATGGTGGCAGTATAAGACCAAGTGCTAATCTCTCTCGCTCTCTCTCTCTCTCTCTCTCTCTCTCTCTCTCTCTCTCTCTCTCTCTCTCTCTCTCTCTCTCTTCATGTCTCTTTCTCTCCTTCTTTTTCTGGCTCTCACTCTCTCTACCTCCCCCCTCTGTCTCTCTCTCTCTCACTCTCTCTTAATCTCTTTCTCCCTCTCTCTCTCATTTTACGTTACACTACCTTTACACTCTGTCTTGCCCCCTTACCTTTCACATTCTCAGACCTTACATGCCTTACTTGTACACCACATGTCCAAAAGCAGAATAAACTCTTTTTAATACCTTTGGTTTCAGAAGAAACAATGAATGAGTCCATATAGTGTGTTTCATTGTAGTTTCTGAGTCATTCCTAGCAGAGGCTGGATAGTAAGCCTGTAGTTTAAGTAGTTAATCTCTGTCAAATCCATTGACTCCAGGTCTTGCAGACTGTAGAATGATTTCTATTTTCTGGTCATTCTGCAGGCTTGACAGTTTCTCATGAGCCCAAAAACACTTCTAAGTGTCAGCAGCATATACAGATGGGTGTATATTGTATGAGCTAATTACTAAAATGTCAGTGTGCTTTTGAATCAATATCATAGTGACCTTGATCTGTCTACCGTCATTTGGCCTAAATTTAGCTCTGAGATGTTTAATGACTGAGACACTGCTCTCATTCTCTGTAAAAGTCTGCATGTTCAGGGTAGTTCATCTGGTCTGAGTGCAGAGCAGGGAGTGTTATTCTGAGCTTATTGCTAGGGGAGTTATTTAACATTTTACACAATGTGGCTTTAAAACCTCAAGCAAAAATGGGTAAAACTCAGTTACTCCTGGCACTAGCAGAGGTCTTTTACTGTGAGTTTTTCTTGGAAATGGATTGACCCAAGCCTTGGACTAAGCTGCAAAGCCAATAGTTTCAATATTAATAATCTAAACCAGGCAAGAGCTTTTATTAACAATATTAGCATATTGGCCATAATGTTTTGGCTCAATGGTGTACAATTGCTGAATTGAATACTTGAAGAGCCTTTTTCAAAGAGTGCTGTACTAGGTAGAAGTTCCTCTCCATTGCTTTGCATTTGATATGTGGGGACATGTTATTTCATTGTAAAAGTATGATGATAAAAACACAGGAGCAGTGAAGTTTCTGATTCACCCACTTTCTTTATGAGCTTCTGTTTTGGAGACACCACTGGGATCTCACTTCTCCAGTGGAGGCTCACAGCACAGTTCCACAGAAGGGAGTAGAACAACATGAAAATAGAAAAACACAAACCAAGCCACTGTATAGACAATACACTGGACAAAAGTATTTATACAGTGGCTTATTCATTGTTTCTACTAAATTCATATATTTATTTATTTGTGACCCCGCCAGGGAAAACCAGGCCAAAGTCACTGAGCAACTTATTGAGGTATCGTGTCAATATCGTGTCACTCACATTAGCGACAAAACTTAGCCACTCGGTATTATTGCTGTAAATGAAAGATAACAGTCTCAGATACATATTGTAGTACATATTTTGATCAAAACCAAAACTTAAATTCACAAAAAAGTTGTTTTGAAAAAAACACATTTTGAAAAAAAAAGAATAACTTTGACCTGGTTTTCCCTGCAGGGTCACATTTATTTATTTATTTATTTATAAATGTATCTTTGTCTTGATGGAGTAATTGTCTCTACTGTCCCAGGAAAACGTCCTAGATGTTGGAGCATTGCTCTGAGGATTTGATTGCATTCAGTGACAATAGCATCAGAATGTTGGCAGGATGTGATTGCCACCCACTCATCCTCCAACTCATCCCAAAAGTACTGTATGGAGCGCCATCATTCCAGAACAGAGTCCACCTCCTCCACAGCTCAATGCATGGGATGGGAGGAGGGGATTTCAACCCCTCCTATAGCAGCATAAGACCAAGTGTCAATCGCTCTTGTCACCTTTCTCTCTCTCTCTCTCTCTCTCTCTCTCTCTCTCTCTCTCTCTCTCTCTCTCTCTCTCTCTCTCTCTTACCTTACATACCTTTCTCGTATGAGAAAATGCTGTGTAGGTGGAACTTCTGCTTCATGTGTTTCTCACTGGGGTTGATGTTCTCATTACTATCTGAATAAAGTTGGTCATTAAGAAACCTGCTTAAGATGCTACACAGAGAGTTTATTTTTTAATCGTGCACTTTTCAAGTTCTTTAAAGGTGCTTTAGCTTTAAAGACATAAAGTCATAAAGTCAACTCTTTATGTCATTGGCCTGATTAAATGTTTTTTTTTCATGGTGAAACGGTTCCATTCTATACAGTCATATCAAAGCATTTGAATATTATAAAAGTTCATTGTTCATTCATTTATTTCAAAAAAGGTAATTTGTCATAGACTTTATATTTATTACATGTAAAGTGATATTTCAATACTTTTTTTTTGTTTTAATGTTGATCAGTTAGGCTTCTAGCTAATTAAAATCCAGAATCTCACATGATTAGAATGTTTCATTTTGAGTTAAAAAATTAATTACTGTTTAAACAGTATCAACATTAAAACCAAAAAAGGCTTAAAATAAATCACTTTGCATGTAATGTATATAAAATATATGATAGATTACTTTTTTATAGTAAAGTATGAACTTTTTCACCATTTTGGAGTTGACCTATGATGATGCCTAACATGTAGATGTTTCTTATAGAATTTCTTCAAAATTGCACAAACAGCACCTAAAAGCAGTTCAGTACTAAAGAGGGCTTGTAGTTGTACATTGTTAGTGCTTATTAGAACAATTTTAACAGGTTCTATTTAAACATACTCATAATTTTTGCCATCATAGACAAGAACCATTTAACTAGACAGAAAAAAAAACATTAAAATTGATTTTTGAGTACACAATGATGAGCCAAAACAGTAAAATAACTTTTAGAGATTAAGTGAATGACTGTGCATCTTCTATAACAGTGCATGTGAAGGTCTGGAATATATGACATGGTAAGACCACAGTTGGTTCTAGTGGATGATATACTGAGTGTGGAGAAATGGGCAGGTGTGAAGACCTGAGTGACATTGACACAGGCCAGATAACTCTTTGGATTGTGGGCTGCTCAAGGTCACCAGAGGTTAGCACTTACCAACAGTGGCCTCAGTCAGACTGATCATATGTGAGATGTGCTGAAACAGCAAGTCTGATCTGCAGTAGCTCCATCTTAATCTTACAGAACTCGAAGGATCTGCTTCCAACATCTTGACATCAGATATCACAGGACATCTTCAGAGGTCTTGCAGAGTTCATGCCTTTGCTTAAGAACATATGAAGAACCTTCTAAGAATACACTATATGTGCACACCTCTTCTAATAAAGGCATTCAGCTACTTTATGTTGACACAGAAGTACTGCCAATACAGCAGGACTCCCAGGAGCAGATAAACATGAACCTGTTGTCACTATACCTAATACCAGGTGTGGGCTACATTTAAAGTGAGCTGTGAAGCACTGGAACTGTCTTCTCTGGAATGATTGTGCTCCATCCAGTTATTTTAAGATGAGTTAGGTATGAGGTGAGGTGGTGATCATCCACCATCCTGACCTCCCTAACACTTTTGTTGCTGTATCCTCACAGTAATGATCTAAAATTGAGTACAAAGCCTTCCTTGAGTCACTTACTCCAACAAAAGTTTCAGAAGACCATATACTATATGTAGAAGTTCTTCATTGCTTTCATTTTAGACTTGGTGATATTTTGGTTCATTGCAAAGTTGACAAGTGCAGGCCTTTCATTTTCACTCACTTTCTTTATGCGCTTCTGTTTTGGAAACGCTGTCTAGCTGTATGTGGAGGCTGACAGTGCAGTTCTACAGAACAGGCTACAATAACAAGGGAATAAAAAAGAAACACACAGACCAAACCACTGTATAGATAATCTCATATTTATCTTATTTCTATGGAAGAATACAATTTACAAAATATACATTAGCATGATCATATAATATTGTTTTAACAACCATTAAGAATCTCAACAGATCAGATGTTCCACGTAACAATCCAAATGTCTCGATAAAACCTCTAAATCTCAGTAAAGGCTGTGAGAAGACTGCTGGTGTCTGGATGATGTGCTCTTACATTTCGTCTGCAAGCCTGGTGAGGGTCCTTTTCCACAAACTAAAAAACATCTCCTCCAAAGGCACCCAAACCCTCACCTCCTTTTAATCATAACTCTCCAAAAAATAGAGCTTTGATGCATTTTCTTTTGACTCTGATATCTCAATCCACTGTACTGAACAGTTAAATTACATATACCTGTAGGTGTACAATATTTACAGCAAGAAAACAAAAGAAATGAAGCAACTACAAAACTCAACATGCTTTGGGGAGGGCGGCTGCTGGTTTTGTTTCCCAAGAGTCCATGGAGGAGAACAAGTAACTGCAATCAATGTACTGAATTTTTAAAAAAGAAACAGAAATGATACATGAAGAAATACAACACTTGCATTACTTTATCCCAAAAAGGATATTACATCCATCCATTCATTGCTTTCCAACTTGGCAGATGACTAAAGCAATAACTAGAGTGCTTGTGCTCATTGATTGAAACTGTGCTATTTAATGTCACTGTCACACTAACACAAGTCACACATGTTGAATAAGGTCTGAAATTGGAGTTCTACATGACATGAGATAAATCACGGTAATATCTGTGTTATGTACATGGTCTCTTATATTTTTCTCTTCCACACAGATGCATACATACATACACACTTAGCATTAAATGGTCCCTATATGTTACTCTTCTAGTCTATATTGTGGTCTTGGATGCAAGCTGAAGGATTTTGCTGGAAAATTAGAAGACAAATGAGGAATGGAGACCAAGTTGAAGTTTTTTGGTCTTTGAAATAGTTCCTTGATATTTCTACTCTTCATCTTGTATGTGATGAAATGCATAAGAAACAACCTCCCCTGTAAAGCAGTGAGTCTTGGAAAACCGTTTGTGGTTTTTGTGTTGGAGTCATGAACTCTGACCTGGAAAAGAGAGTCCCTCTTATCACAGATCTGTTGGGACAGTCTTCCCATTATGATGTCACGTAAAGATGAAATGTTCCTACAAAAGCATGATCCATTCTTCTGCTTTTCATAAATGGATGGCAAAATTGTTCCTCTGCAGCAGAATAAAACCCTGCTCGAATTAGCCCATCGAGGCTGGTTGTGGCTGGTCAGCTGGCGCAGGCAGCTCAGGGGTCGATGCGGAAGGCCAGCAGTTTGTCTGAGTGCAGGTTGTTGAGGGTGCGCAGGTCTGGCAGACGCAGTAGCAGCTTAGGAAAGAGGGTGCTGTCGTCAGGGTGGCGTCGGGTCACTAAGGCGCGTAGCGCCTGGATTAGACCCTCCTGGAGCTGATCCACAGCTGCCATATCGGAGACACCCATTCGATCTATGAAGAGAGGTTCATGGTTAATTGCTGTGTCAAATTCTATAGAACATGATAAAGTGATCAAGTGCTTGCACACATAGAAATGTAACCCTCCATGCATTGAAACAGACATACATGGACACTAGTGAATACACTAGGGGGCAGTGAGAACAGTGTTGTGCAGCCTCTGTCCCCAGTGCCTAGACAGCATTGGAGGTTATGTGCCTTGATCAGTGGCACTGCAGTTTAGTTTGTTTTTGTTTTTTTTGCCAATTTTCTCCCTTTCCCAATGAGGTGGTCGCCAATTAACCCAACCCATTAGTGACTCTCCCTGTCACTTTGCACTGTCCCTGACTCTAGGAGGGTGAAGACATGCACACGCCTCCTCCGTTATGTGCAATACATCCACCGCCTCTTTTCGAACTACAGCTTAATACACCATTCCTGGGGAACCAATGCGCTCTGAGAAAAGTGCAGGGTCTCTAGTTTCGAATGGACCAATCGGTAGACGCCTGAGCCAGCGGACATTGCAATGTGTGAGTGATAGGCCAGAGAGAGCACTGCCAATTTTACTCTCTGTGTACTCTCTCAAATTTACTCTCTTCATCTGTTGATGAAGTGGCATCCCTGGTTGGAGATCGAACTGGCGGCCTCCTGGTCACAAGACCGCATCGCTAAACACTAGGCCACAGTATTTCTATTTCTAGGCATTAAGCAAGAGATCTCCAGTTCCAGTTCTAGACAGTCATTGTCCAGGACTATTTGGTAATTTCCCTAATAAAAGACACCTGAAACTATGTGAGCAGACAAATCACCAAACTCTGCTGGACACAGGTCTGGACAGGACTGGAGTTGGAGACCCCAGCATTAAGCACACAAGAGTTATTTATAAACAGTGCCATGGCATATTCTTTATTCTAGCATTTGATGTGTTGTTTGGAAGTGGACTCCTGCTCTGGAAGGTCACAGTCTAGAACCTCTAACATGTAACCCTGTCCTAAAGACTCAACTGGTATAGTATCAATCCTGAATGGGTCTTTTTATTGTTTACCTGCAGAGACCAACACCACCGCCATGAACAGCGCCATCTCATCAGACTCCAGGCCAAGAGATGCCAGCTTCTCGCTGAACTCAAACATGGCATCCAGTAGTGAGCCCATGCCCAGCATTCGCAGAGTAGCCAGTGGGTAGGCCTGTCCATTTAGGAATGTCACGGTTCTTTCCTTCGGGTTAAAAAGTGAGCAGAACCTCACCATCAGCACCTGGAAGATGTACAGAAGATTGCACAATGATGAACAGTTGCAGCCAGCTACATCTGAAGAGGCAGAATCATTCACAGTCAACGTAATCATAGGTTGAAGATAAGCTTGGGTAGGAACACTGGAATAAAAGTGACAGGATTGTAGAGATGACTCATCTGTACCTGGAAAGTTCCTGCTTTGAGGAGCATGATCTGGTCATGCTGGCAGAGGTCCTGAAAGCCTGGGATGCCCTTCGCAAATTCCACCACCTCCCTGACTGCTGGGGTGAAACACTGAGAGAAAGACTCCCACACCTGCTGACTGGAGACCCCTTGTGCAGACACTGGGCATGCGTTCAATGGGCAAGCCTGGAGAGACGGAGATGGAGAAATTAAGACAGAAGTCCAATGAATTAGTAGTTATCAGTTCTGACCCTGGAGTACCACCCTGCAAAGTTGTGTTGAAGTAGTTGCCAGTCCTAGAGAGCCTTCTGTGCTTTGTTACTTATTGTGACCAAGAGCTTCTATGACAAAAATGCCATTTATTTGACAATTGAGCAATCACAGACCAATGTTTTAGCATTATGCATAGGAGCAAGTGATGATCACAGTAAAACAAATGCACTGGCAAACTTAAAAGCTTCTAAATACTTAATACTATAAAAGTACTAATACTAAAAAGCTCCTGAACTCTGTGAACTTAACTCACTCTGAAAGATTGTGTGCCAAGATTGGACTGATAAAACACAAAGATCAGAGTGATAAAACAGGACTAGCCTGTCAGAAAGCAACTGACAGAATCTCATTTGTTTTAGCCGTCTTTGCATACCGTAGATATTAGACATTCTGTCTATGTGAGCAGAGCATCTGAGGCAGAGACAAGATTGGTAGGAGTACTCAGTGCCTAAGATTGGTAAAATCATCTAGCTTTTCATTTCTTTCAATATCACTCTATTTCTGTATTTGTCACTCTTCTCATGGGCATCTGTTGCAAAGTATACTGAGCATTTCTGATAACTCAAAGCACTTCTCACCAGCACTTTGGAGCCTGCATCCAGCTTCCAAGGGCATGAGGTCTGCATCTCCCCAGGATAGCTACTGCTGTAATTGGCTTGGTTGGGCTGCATAGGCGGGCTGACTGTGGAGTGGCAGTGGTTCTGATTGGAGGAAGCTGAGTAATTATAGCGACTGTTGTCCACTGAAGACATTGGGTATTTGTTGTTATTATGAGCTACGGGGCACACAGTAGGTGCTGTGTAGCCAGAATGGTATACTGCAGAAGGACTGGCATGGGTGTAGTTGTTTTCCTGAGGAGGGGTACTATGAAAGGAGGATGGCACGCTGCTGGTGGTGTTGAGGCTTGCCACCCTCTTGCCCAGACGGTCTTGACCACTTGGGAAGATGTCTTGGTAAGCTCTGGCCATGGAGCTGATGGCTTCTTTGGGCTGAATTTCCACAGGGCTGGCTGGGGACTCAGAAGTTGGAGAAGAGGCCATGTTCATGCTGGCCGACTCATTCAGGCTGTTCATGTAGCTTTGCATCTCGTCTAGCAGCCTCTGCTTCTCACGCTTTGGGATGCGGCCAAAGCGAACAGCTAAGAGAGATGCAAAAAAGAGAGTTTCGAGTTAAATGGACTGTTAGACATATCATCAATAGTCTCAGTTAATTCAAATAAATGCAGGCTGTTGAATGTTGTAGGGCTCCTCATCTTCTACCAAGAACCTCCTTTACTATCTCCTTTTCTCCTCACCTCTAGTCTCCTCTTCCCCTCTCTAAGAATATCCTTCAGCTGGCGAGGTTAAAAATAGCACCTATGCTACCATATGCTGCATCCCCCCACTCTCCATCTCTCTGTCCCCCCTCTCTGTTTCTCTCTCTTCATCCCTCTTCTTCTCTTTCTCCCTCTTTCAACCAGTAAGTAGGGCAGTGGGCCAGGCAGAACGTGATGAGAATGCCACAGTGATGGAGAGGAAGAATGATGGCCATTGGAGGCTCTAGAGTACAGGGCACATGAGGCTAGAGGAGAGGAGAGGAGAAAAGTGGAGGAGAGGACTGCGAAAATGGAAAGGATAAGAGTGCAGTGAAGAGGAAAAGCAAACAAGAACAATTCATGACAAAGTGGGGTTAGGTTAAGAGAAGAAAATATAGCACCAGGTGTGAACTGTCAATGGTGCTGGACGTGCAGGCTAAGAGCAATGGGAACACTGGCTAAAGTTGCTTCAATTTTAGTAACCTAGAGCTTGAAAGAACAGGAGATATTTTTGTACAAGTTACTCTTCCATTAGTGAAGTATTAGGTGGCATATTGCCAACAATGGATTTTTCATCCTCTTGTAAATGAATCACTTTTGAGCAGGCATCTTATACGGAACTGTAAGGGCCAAACGCAGATACGCTCCACTGAGGCAGAACATTCAGTGACACATTTAGTCAAATCCAGGGGACTGGTTTTCTGAAATGGTAAGGTGGCAGCGGAAGCGAAAGCATGCCATTGTGTCAAGCTGAACATCTGCCTCTATCAAAAAGCCAAAATCACACAACTGCCTAAGCTAAAATCAGGGCAGCTGACTTTAATGTGGAAACAAGGCAGTTACATGAGGTTTTCCTGTTTGTGCAATGGGTGCAATGAAATAAAGGGGTTTTTAGGTTGCGGTTCTTCACTCTCTCAAAAGCCACCATAGAGAAGGTCAACAGGAATATTTGCCTTCCAATCTGCACCCATTCACCCATTTTCTCCTGGTGCCCCAACATAACCCATGAAAGTTTCTCATATTTCCACCCCACACATTTACATACATCTGATTGTGCCCTATGTCTCAGTGACAGTGCGACCGTACCACTGACGAGAAGAACCGCAACCAAAGCCGCTAAGTAGGTCACAGTGTGCAAGTGTCATATGCGTCTTGTTTTGTTTTGCTAATATTGCCTTCAGCCATTAAATTAGTTGGTTTAGAAAGCCATGATTTCTGTTTATTATGTGTTTTTTTCTGCTGTTAAATTACAGCAAATGGAAACGGATGAAGCATTGTTCCACTGCGGGGGCTACAGCGCCCCGTCTCTTTTTCTGCATCTCTTGCTTAATTGTTGCAGCAGTAGGCTATTAATTGCCGGAGATATTATAAGGGCACATGCAGGGTAATCAAGTTGCCCGTGTTCCAATTTCCCAAAATAATTCTTGTATTTGCTGCAGTTTTCCAGATGACAGATAGCTTAAGGGACTGTATGACTCCAGCTCTCATAAATCATTGTCTCTGGAAGGGGTAGGGAGGGGGAGCTCAGGGAGTTTGGAGGAGGACTAAACCAGTGCAAAGAGAGTGAGAGGTAGAGAGTAGAAAAAAGAGGAGGAGAATGGACTGCAAAGGGCAGGAGAAAGACAGGCGCAAGCCTGCACCAAAGCTAAAAGAAACTTACTCTCCTGAAACTTCCTAACGGTGCAAAAACTAAATAGGGAATCTAGGTTGAGGTGGGGTTGTGGGACCTGATTGTTCTGTGCTTGTTTCAGGCCCTACTGTGGCACTGTGTTGGTAGTGCTGAGGCTCACCATCACGGGACATGCCAACAGCCAGGCATTTCTTGAAGCGGCAGTGCTGGCAGCGGTTGCGGTTCATGCGCATGATCAGGCAGTTCTCGTTTTTCACACACATCTTGTAGTTGATGTTCTGCTGGATGCTGCGGCGGAAAAAACCCTGGCGAGAGTGAACATCAAAAGGCACATTGAGACACAAGGCCTGAAGCAGGGGGGTGAAGGGTATCATGATTCTGTATATCAGTGGCTCCCAATTCTGCCCTGCTGTTAATCTGCTCCAGTTCATAAGATTTAAGTATTGAGCTAGAACTTCTTTGTACAATACAGCGCAGGGATACTCCAGGACCAGGACTGGGAACCACTGCTATGTACATTTGGCTTACCTTGCAGCCTTCACACGCATGCACACCATAATGGAAGCCTGATGCAATGTCGCCACACACTTTGCACAGTAGAACCATGCCTCCAGTTTCTGCAAAGAGTAAACAAACAAAAGGAGAGGTTAGGATAAGAAATGATTTCTCAATGTTATGAATGACCTAAAGATCAAATAAATCAAATGCATACTTGTAAAGGTACCAGAGAATCCACAGGGCCTTTTGCCAGCAATAGGATGCGAGTAAGTATGCTGGCCAGAAACTGGAGTGGAGCTGTTGTAGACCTCAGGGAACTGGAAGACCAGCTTGGGTGATGGGGGTGTTCCCCCATTACCTCGCTGCTTCAGCGCTCCAATCTCAGTGAAGGTGACCTCCTCTGGAGATGAAGGTTGGGAGGAAGGTGACTGGGACTGGTACCCACTGGATGGACTTCCTGGGCTAGGGCTGGCACTGCCATTGGAGCCAGCATAGAGTATAACACTACCTGAAAGGCAAGATAGATCATAGTTCAAGTAAACATATAGGAACACTTTCTTCAATGGATAAACCCTAATCCTTGATCTGGGAATTCTTAAAGTATATGTTCAAAAGTTTGCAGCCACCTGCTCATCCAGCATTTCTTGCAAGGTATTAGTAGGGCGACACTCCCCACATTTGCTGCACTAACACTAACTTGATGTTGATATATTGCTATGAGGATTTATTTACTTTCAACCATGAACACATGAGTCTGGTGAGGTCCTGATGTCAAATTATTTGTTCTGGATTCCAACTACCAAGGTACACTTTTCACTCCAGAAAGCATAATTCCACTGCACCACTGCTCAGTTATGGGGGCTTTATACCCCTCTAGCTGACACATGGCATTGGGCAAGGTGACCTTATGCTGTCTAAGCAATAAACACATTTGAATCCACTAATTAGAAGCGGTGACTTGATACCTTGGGTTTTGACATCTGTCATATATACATTAGTATTCATCTGCTATTTTTGAATTTGCTGTCTTTTCCAGGCTTTTCGTGCAAGCATCAGTCACCCATTTCATAAGAAGAACTGTGCATCACAGCCACCCATTCCTTATCAAAACTGGGGCATCAAATATGCTGATAGGATGTGATTCAAGACTGTGATAAAGCAGTGACTCACAAACACCCAAATGTCTAGCAAGATTAGGCAAAATAACTACTGCAATGACTGGTTAGTGCATTTGTACAAGGCCGGTATCATGCAATCAACCCTGCTTACAACAAGAGTGACCTCTACTCATGCATATTTTCTGAAGAAGGATATGAAGGCGTATTATCACACCAACAATGGCTTGGAATGATGTGACATTGTGAAATAGTATGAAAGATATTTGTCTACAGGGAATTAAACAGTGATATGTAACAGTGTAATTAATCCACAGGATTATTGTTGTACTTACAAAGTCATTATGTTGAGTGTGAAGTGATGTAATGTAGAAAATGAGAGAGAGAGATAGAGAGTGACACAGATAGGAAAGGAACACTCGGATAGATACATAGAGAGAGAGAGAGAGGAGAGAGAGAGAGAGAGTCTATGTTTCGTGTTTTCAGCACGGTTGCCTCACACTCGGGCATAATTGCTCTCTCAGACGGAACGAACGCACGTGCTAAAAATAACACCGGTAGCTCAGCAACACAGCTCGCGATGCTCCGACTGACCAATGAGCCAAACAAAGCTGAGACATGTTTTTACTCGCTTTAGCCTCTTTTTTAACTTATAAAACTAACCGCGCGCTGTGCACTCACTGCTGCACCAGCGAGCGCCTCTTGTGTGCGCATGCGCGCTGGCTGAGGCTGAGGCGTCACGTGGCCTCGAGTCCTGCCGCCTCCCTCGCGCTCCAATAATAGCCCCGGCTCCTCGGGCACGGCGCCCTTCTCCGGCTCACGGCACGACACCTGACCGCCGCCTCACATGGACCCGTAACTCGGTGAGCGGCCGCGCGAAATCTGCAGTCTCGTGTAGGTGACTACGGTGATAGCAGACGCGGCATTAAGAGCTCGCGGAGGCCGCCGCTGCTACGGGCCTCCCTGGTATTTACCGTGTTGCTCTCTAAAGCACTGCAGATAGTCACGTTTGGTTAGAATGTGCTGTAAACGGAGGCGAGACAGACATGAAGCAACGGAGCTTAAACCCACTGAAGGGTTCGGTTTATCAGAGGTTGCCAGGTCACAAAAATATCACCAGCCCAATATATGACAGAAACCCGCCATATACAAACTAAAACCAGCCCAAAATATATAGCGTCAGACGTCTGAGGAACCATAATAGCTTTTTAGTACCACTGTACTACTTTTAAATTAACTTTTTAATCTCATTTGCCATTATGCTACACGTCTGAAGCATTACATATGTATATTTTTACAATATAGTCAAACACCTGTGATGTTGTAGATTGTGTTTTGGTTTAATTTACATTGTTGCACAGTTTGTGTTGGTCCTCTAGTCCTTAATTGGTGGTCACAGGACATGGCCATTAGGACACTGATGACCAGATAGTAGTGAAAACTACATTGTATTCACTCCAATAGTGACACAGGTGTTTAGAAACACCAGCAGCTCTGCTGTGTCTGATCCACTCCTACCAGTGCAACTCATTAACACACCACCACCAGATCAGTGTCACCGCAGTGCTGAGAATGATATGAACAAAGTATACAGAGAAACAGATGTTTGTATGAATGTATGTGTGTGTGATTATTAAATACAATGTTAGACAATGAGAGAACAGAAAATACCTAAAAAATTGTTAGCTAGGGCTACTCTAATGTATTGTTCAGTTCCCATCCCACTGACTCTTGTAATATTATGAAATCTACAACCCTGTTTCTTTACAGTTATGTTAGCCTATAATAAGACCTTTTTGGCAGCCATGGTAACATTTTAAAGTAGCCCAACAATCTGCACGCTGGAATTTTACCCGGCAGTGCATTTTCAAAGTAGCCCAAATTGGTTGTAAAACCGCAAACCTGGCAACCCTCAATCTGGGGCACTGGGAAAGTCTTAATGATTTCAGTTATGCCGGATCAGCTAATATGAGACTAAATAGATACTGGACCCCCCTCCTCAGGAGTATTCTACTATAGGGTATTACTGGCTGTCAGAGGTTACTTGTGTGTTCCGTCCATATCTTCTATGATAGAAGGTTAGCACTTTTAGCTGTTTTAGTGTCTCCCACAAGTTGTTGACAGTGAGCTGTCATTAGATAGACTTTAGTATGGCTGATTACTCTCCACTAGAAGTTTAGCACATATTTTGCACAAGGCATCATTGGATGTAGGGAAATCATGGGTATACCAGAATAGGAGATATTAGTCCATAAACTACCTCAAAAAACACTTTTAATCAGTAGAATAGGAGATATGTTCAAGCATTTTTTTACTTTTATGTCTTTGATGAAGAATTATATTATCTTTGTAAGTGCTACTGTTCTTTTAAAGCACATATTGACCATATGTCTATGTCCTTGTGCTAAACAGCTATACTAGACCCTATAAGCTCTTTGTCATCAACTTGAGGGAGGCACTAAAAAGCAGTGACACTGTCCTACATCACCCTTCTTCCATAGCAGATTGAGTATCTGGAGTAACAGCATTTGTTGATTTTATCACAACAGTTACAAAAAGTTTTTTCCGCCTCCCGAAAAAGTGTTTTTATTTAAAATATTCTGGATGACTCCATTTATTTAATCTTATTTTTCTTTTGTTTTTCAATTGAAATTCAAATTGAAAAAGTATAAATGTCAGTGAGTCGAAGAGTATCTATCTCAATATTGGCCAAAGTAACCATGATTATGATTTTTGCCATAACTGAGCAGTCCTAGCACACTCCCCTACTGCACTAACACACAACCAGGTGACCTGATGTCCTATAATAGCTGAAGCTACACCACTAGTTTTCCCACAGCAGCAACTGTAACAATGTCTGGGCTTAAGCAATGACTATAGCCTAAAATAAGTCTTCTTTTTTAAAGTGGATAGCACAGTTTGTATCATATTTCTCAAACAACACTACATCATTCTTTACCAAAAGTGGAAAGGCTTGATGTTTGGGTAAGGGAATCCCAGCGGTGCTAAGATACCTTGAGGAAAGAACTCAATAACTCAAAGAGATCTGAGAGAACAGAAAACATTCTTGAACACTAAGTATCAACTAGGCAGAAATGTTAAGTAAATGGCAAATTCTAAAAACATAAACAGCTTTTGTGGACTTTTAGACTTTCTCAAGAGTGGGAAGAGGAGCCATCTGCATTTCTTGTTTTTAGATTTGAGTTTGTTTTGCTGGGGTTAGAACACAAGGACGTAACATGTGCCTCCTCCTTCAGAAGCTGTCTGAAATGAACAGCGACATGTGAACACATGGGCACTCCTAGCGCACATGTCCGCATAGAGAGATCCAAACAAAAGAGTGGAGCTCACTTTGGCCCGAGGCCTTAAACAACATGACACGGTATGTTGTTCCTTGAAGCATGCTGCCAGGTAAATAACAGGAAAAGGTTTCTGTCAGGGTGCCATATGCACATTGCACACAAGCTCCACTGTGTGAGCGAGGAAAATTTAAACAAGTGCACACTTCCACTGGTGGCTCACTACACCCTACACCCACACACTCCCTCCCCCCCTTTCTCAGGACTGGTGTTTCCTCGTGCACAAGGCATTTGTTTAGCTCAAGTGCTTTTATAATCCCTCAGGCAGCACGTGTGTGGTGGATTTATTATTGACAAACTGCTGTGCCTGACCTTACAGGCGTGTGACTGCGAGCCCTACCTGAGATTGCCACTCGCTGGTCAGCCCTACCCAGCGCAGTGACCCCACCCAAACCACACACGGAAATACACACTCACACACCTGGTTGTACATGTGAGTGCTGAGTGTTTCACGGAAATATGCAGTCATGGATAAACAGCTACTAATGAAGGAATCCAATCTGGCACGTTGATGAAAGGTAAACATCCAGCTCCTGAAAATGGTATCCAAACACTTAATCATTTCTTCGGAAGTGCACTCTTCTAAATAAAAGTGACCTTAATGACTCTAAATGTACAGTTCTAAGCAGAAAAATATATAGAACCCATTATGGGCAACTTTTCTATACTGGAGTATTTTCAATAGAGATTCTACACTGAGGAACATATACTTCAGAACTAGGCTTAACCTGTTTCTTGTTCAGTAACAAGGCCTATGTAGAAGTTCTTCAGACTTTCCTCACACTAGCTCATCAAAGAAAAATCCATTTGGGAAGCAAAATGATTCTTCTGTGCCAATGGGCACCAACCTTGCTCCTTTCTACAAGCTTAGGCTTCTACCCTACCCTTGATTCATCTAAAAATTGTCTTCAGAATTCCTGATTAACTGAATATGATGCATTAGACTTGGGCAGTATGTGAATCCTGCAGGAAAGTGGATCTCCAGGAGGAGGGTTGCTTATCACTGCTCTACGCTCTTACAAAAGATGATTCCTTAAGAGGTTTTAAGTCTTTGTAATGGTTATATGTAGGACTTTGCCACCTCAAAGTACTACTTAACCTATTCTATCCAGGGCATAATTGTCATTCCGCAATACTGGTTCTTCAAATAACCTTTTTAAACATGGTTATATATAGCATTGACAGTAGTTCATGTTATAGTCAAGCTTTTTAAGACCATCATCAAGACAATATGGCATTGCTCTTAAAACCCTTTTGCCACCTTTATATTAAAATTAATTTAAGTGCATAAAAATGGCAATATTCCATAGCTCTGTAGCATTGTGTAGTGAAAATCTGATATCATGTCAGCCCTACTTAAAATGGTCAAATAATGTCATAGACTATAGTCATACTGTGTTTACTTTAATCCAAGCATGATCAGCTCTTCAGGCTTCATGAATAGCAATGCACTCACTTTCTCAACTTGGTCCAAATTGGGGTCAGTGTACACGCTTGCGTTAAATGAGGAATCAGCAGGTCCCCGGCAGCTCATCATGAGCTTAGTCTACCCGTGCAAACTCTAATCTGCCAGTGAGTAGAGGCAAAGCACAGGAACGTGAGCGCTCTACAATAATTCCCTACACTCACTCCAGCTCCTCTTCCCCTCCCTTCACCTTCTCTCTCTTCCTTTCTCTTCCTTTGTCTCCGTTTCTCTCTTTGTATCATGCAAAATGGGGAAAACCAATGCTGGCATGGGTTCCATACCAAAATCTTACATTACAGCATTGCAAGGAAGATGGAAGGTGTGATGCTTCCTGTATTACTGTTCTCCGTACAGCCAATAATACTCACTATGTTACTTGATCTAATACCATGTAATTATATTATTATTAAGAGTTGTCAAGTTGATTCTCAATCCTGGTAAACATGTGGATAGAGTTTCTCCAGAACTTCATGCTTATTAATTGTTTGTTCATGATTCCTCAGACTGTATCTCTCTATATTGTTTCTGGCTACCCTCTTCCTTTTTTACCTTCAACTATCACAAGCATAGCTGTCTTTTCAAGTCAACTGTGTCCAAACTAAGTAGAGATATAAAGTAATACCAATGCTAATATCCAAACAAAATGATGTTGATAGTTGTAAATGTCTAAGTGGGAGGTGTTTTGTAGTCATCTCACACATTATGCACATTGAACAGTCTCTGTTGCACATTTAGATTTCATTATACTGAGACATATTTAAAGACATATCTATTAATAGTGGCACTTGGGTACTTATAAAGCCCACTGATACATTCATATCCGTGCCATGTCTATGTATGGTGGTCCCCTTTCACTGATGCCTACAGTTGTCCCTTGTCATTACAGCTCATCATGGTCCCTCTTATCTCTTAGCTTATGGTGGTCCCTTTCCATTACAGCATATTGTAGTCTCTTTCCATAGAAACATTGTGGTCCCTTTCTACTGAAGCTTATCCCTTTCCATTGCAACCAGTGCTTCCTTTTCATTACAACTTATAGTGGTCCATTACAACATATGGTGGTCCCTTTCCACTGAAACTTATGGCAGTCCCTTGTAATGAAGGGTGGGATAGAATGAATTGCACAGCTATAGAAGGACTAATTGTAAGCTTACAAAGTGCATCTTTATGGTAGATGTTCTGATAAAATGGTCACAGTGGCCCCAAAAGTATTGAAGAATTGCAGCCAGATTGCAGTAAAAGTGCTGTAAAGCACAATGTCAGACTCTGGAGTGCTGTCAGTCAGCTCATGTTCATCAATGGCCTGGTGATCTCAAATGTATGCAAAGGAATTTTGCATGCAATCCTGCAAGTGTGGCACCAGTGTGTCCACTGTATATAGAGCATAATGTGACGTCTTATTAGATCTCCAGTCACGTTCTGCTTATACCTCTGACATGCTGCTGGCTGTATGTGGCATGTTCGGACACCTGTCATGAGGATGTATGTGTTTATACTCCAGAGTGTGGTATAAACACAGCCCGCTGGCTTTCGATGCTGCATGAGGCGGGAAAACGTGACGAGGCGCAGATTCGCTGACCCACTGACCAAGCTCCCTCTTTTCCTCTCTGCAGCATCCAAACACAAGAGTCCGTGAAACTGTGTGTGTGCATGTGTGTGTGTGTGTGTGTGTGTGTTTGGGGGTGGGGTGGGGGGGTGCCCGGGGATCACGCGCCGCACGCGGCTGAGCGAGCGCGTCCACGTGCGACGGGGAGACACGGAGCGCGCAGGCAGAGCTGAGCTGGAGCTAAAAAGGCGGAATTAAACGGAACAGGATGGAAGGATGAAGGGAGGAGGAAGAGTGCTGATCCTTCTTTTGACTCTGTATATCTATCTATCCTGTGTGTGTGTGTGTGAGTGTGTGTGTGTGGGGGGGTACACATATGTAAGATGAAAGTCAGTGGGTTAACACAAGCTGTGATTGTCATGTGATCTCTCTCTCTCTCTATATATATATATATATATATTTTATATATATATATATATATATATATATATATATATATATAAACTTAAGGAATAAACATAAACATATTCATATTCAAAAAAGCTTAACA
>BRDA01009964.1:21622-32627 GCA_036984385.1 Crenuchus spilurus
CTATGGGCGTGGCTCACCGTGACTGGGGCGCGCGATTATTTAAAAAAAATGTAAAAGAGGGGGGTGGGGGTGGGGTGAATTGTCAACGAGTATAGTCATCTGAGGGGGGGCGGAAGTAACAGTTACATTTACTCACTTGTCCAGTTTGTAGTTTTCTGACTAGTCATTCTGGCTCAAATTGTGAGGGAAGGTGACCTGCTCCTTATACAGAGTCACATCAGATCATTAGAATATTGTGAGAAAAAGTTCTGTTTTGTTCATAATTTCATTGAAGAAGATATTTTATATTCCACACATGTAAAAAGTGACATTTCAAGTCTTTTCTGTTATATAAGTCAAGATCAAAATCATCAAAATCAGATAATTATTAGAATATTTGATTTGGACTAAATTACTATTCAAACAGTGTCAACAATAAAAGCAAAAGGCTTAAAATATGAAACTTTATGTAGTGAATATAAATCACAATCAGACTTAATGGCCAAGTTTGCAAATACAAGAGATTTGTTTTTGGTCTCCCATTGGCCCCCAGCAAACAATATACACAGTATAACACATACAGCAGATACTAGAACTTACATCAATACAAATACATGCCATATACACATACACAATACCATAAACATGCAACATCCTCACACTTAGGTGAACAGAAGGTGAATAGAATAAGACAGCAGAATAAAATAATGTTAAAAAGTACAGTAGTTGTGTGGGATTTAGCAATACTAAAGACAATACAAAATCATAAATGCATGTTGTACGTACAGTATCTGGGGTTGTTTGGGTACAAAACTCAAGTCAGGTATTATAATTGATGTGTGATGTTGGGATAGTCTCGTTGTTTTGACCCTCAGTCTGAGGGATGAAGCTGAAACAGGTGGTGACCAGGGTGTGATAGGTTGCTACTTGCTAGTTTTGGAGGTCTGTATCGAGCAGAGCTGGTCAGTTATGTCCATCCATCTTCTTAATTATTTAATCCTGGCCAGGGTTAGAGACTCCCTCTTGACTGGACACTGCAAGCGCATGCATTCCACTACTTTAACCTGGACATCATTTGAGAGAAACCACTTTACCAGACCACCTACGGGGAGGACATAGAAACTCCACTCATAAGACCTTCAAAGATCAAGTACACACACTAGGTGGTATTGCAGCATCTGGGGCGCAATTTGAGGTTAGGTGCCTTAGCCTTGCTGGTTCATGGGACTGAAGCAGTCTTCATGGGTCCCCAGCCAAAGTCTCAAATGTTTAGGCCGCAGTTATTCAAGTTTGGGGTTAGTCATTGCAAAAGTTTTTCATACATACTGTATTTCTGAATGAACCATTTGGACACTATGATAAAATCTCTGATACTCTGTCTTCTATGGTAGAAAGGTGAGTTAGGACAGTCTCACTGGTTTAAAGCTCAGGATTGGAGTCTCCCACAAGTTGTTGACATTGAGCTTCCAGACTTCAGTAGCTGTTAACTCTCCATCAGAAGTTTAGCACATATATGTTATACAGGCTCTCGTTAGGAGAACTCCTATGTTAATGTTAACCTATAAAAGTTAATGGTCTAGCCTAAAGGTCGTACTGACTTATAATCTACCACTGAAAATGAACTTTGTCCTCATGTTTTGAAGATGATCTGCTCCATTTCTGGCCCTAGATGAACGAGAACATGATCACAATAAGAAACATCACAATTTCAGTCTATACTCTTTGTTTACTCTGCATATTTGCAAACCAACAACGATGGCTTCAGAGAAACCTCTAAACCACATTTAGAGCAACTTTTCACACATGTGAGGATAAACCGCAGGAATGAACACTTCAGTAATGTACAGAGTAACAGCGCCCTCTTGTGGCTCGTTCAAGAGATTTTTTTAAATAAAGCGTATTTTCACTCTCTGGTAAAACTACAACCATGTTAGAAAAAACCAGCATGGACAAAAAACCAGCCACTAGCAGAACGTGCATACACGAGTCGGGAATAACATTAAAACCACCTCCTTGTATCTACACTCATTGTCCATTTTATCAGCTCCACTGACCATACAGGTGCGCTTTGCAGTTCAATTACAGACTGTAGTGCATCTGTTTCTCTGAATACATTGTTATCCTCAGAGAAACAGATGGACTACAGTCTGTAATTGTAGAACTATAAAGTGCATGTGTAGATACAAGGAGGTGGTTTTAATTTTTCTGATTAATCAGTGTGTGCTGTGTTTTAATGTTGGCATACTGGTCGTTACGTTAAGAATCAGAAAAGAAGTGTTCAGCAGTTATATTTACACTGCAATTGAAGAACCGGCCGCTAGAGGCCAGCAGAGTCGCGTTGTAAAATAAAAGGCTTTCCGGTTCAAATGACTGTTTAGAGACCGCTTCAGTCCGAAAAGTTAATTAAAATGGAGTATCTGAAGCATCCCGACTGAATACAATGGGAAATGCAGGTAATTTGGTGTAAAAAATATAGTTCGACAGCTGCCATGTTGAACTTAAAGCTACTTAAAGGTGGATCAAGATTGAGAAAGTACACATTCAATTATAAACTTTGCATGTGATGAGTGATAAATTTAGTTTCCACGCAAGATGTTATGGAATGATGTTCCATATTAAATGGAAGCTCATTATTTTGACTATGATACTCATAACTTTTCATTTGTTTGTCTATTTTATGACTTTGAATCTTATAATTTGACTTTGTATCTCATTACTGTGACTTTATATCTCATTAATATGATTTTGTATCTCATTAATATGACTTTGTATCTCAATACTATGACTTGTCTATTTCATTCATATGACTTTGTATCTCATTACTATGACTTTATATGTCACTACTATTATTTTGTATGTCACTACTATGACTTTGTATCTCATTACCATCACTTTGTATCTCAATATGAATTTGAATCTCATTGTTATTATGTGGCAGTCATGGCCTGCTAGGGATCTGGTCTTGTGCCCGGAAAGTTACCGGTTCCATGGGCAGGTTATAAGCAAGGCACCTATCCCCCAACTGCTCAATAGGCGCAAATGTGCAAATCACTTTGGCAAAGTTGAATCTACTCTATGACTATATTTCATTATTATTATTTTGTATACTAATGGATATGCATACAAATGAATTTGAATGTCATAATTATGACTTTGTATCTTATTTCTATTATTTTAAATATAATTACTATGACTTTGTAATCTCATAGTTTTGACTGTAAATGTAGTTATTATGACTTCGTATCAAATTATGACGTTTTAGCTCATTATTATGACTTTGAATCTCAGTATTATGACTTTGTATCTCATAATTCAGACTTATTCAATCTCTTTTTTTCTAGTGGTAGAAATGGGTTTCCATAAGATCTAAATGAAACCCTTAAAATAATTGGACTAACCCTGTTTCTGTGCTGTTTTTAAGTTGCCAAGGCTAATCGCGTGTGATAGAACGTCCCTCATTCAGCAGTTATGAGCCTGTATAACTGTGGGCGACGTATGCATTAAAAAGCATGTTATGGCAGGGCAATAATTACAGAGTGTGTTTGGGAACTGAGCGGGAGCTGCTGCCAACACACACACGGTAAAAAACACCTTATGCCCCGGGCTAGGTAGACAGCCATCAGTGTCTGTCATCTCCGTCTCCCTCCCCCTCCAAACACTGGCGAGCTCCAGCTTTGTTCAAGGAGCTTTTTCTGAGATTAAACAGATGCCAGCTTTGCTGACGGTGAAGAGCAATTTAGCAAGTCCATACGAAACTGAGCTTCACCAAAGCTTTGGATGTGTTTGGTGAGCCAGATGAGAGAGAAAGTTGTGAAATTGCTACTTTATTACAGGAATGGATTTAGGCTCTTTTTAATTGGGCTGTATACGTTTTATGATTTACAGTTTCTTAAAGCTGCGACCAGTACGTTCCTGTTCAGTTGCCTCCCAGCTAAAAATCGTTAGCCTGTTAGCTTCAACAGAATGTGGGGCTCTCACAATTAGGATATAAATAATTCACTCTTTTTTGTTATTTCAAAGTTATTACAGTCCAAAAGCTGATTAGCTTCACGTGTCTCTGAAAAAAACAAGCTAGAAATACTCATTCTGTAAACAAACTAACACCATTAGCTACTAAGCTAGCCAAGTAAGCTAATCTAAACACGTTGCAGCACCCAGTTAGTGTTCACATAAAACAGTGAAATGCCTAAGTTTCCAGCTTGATATTTATTTATTTAATGAAAATGCAGTCATTTGTTTGCTGTGACATGTTTTTGAAATCTCATAATTTGCAGTGGTATAAAATAATTGTGATTATGCCAAATAATGTGATCAGGCCATTATGTAAGAATTGTGCCAGGCCTAACAAAGACCTGCTCTGATAGTTTGTTTTATGATGTTATGCTCAGTGCCTAGCTTTGAATAGTAGGCTCTGAAAACATGGCCTCTCTTTTTCGCACAAGGGGAGTTTTATTTGCCGAGGAGGAGGCATGGAAAAGGCGACCTTTCCTCTGGAGCTCGCAGATTTGCCGTAATTACAGAATCACTTCCACATGTGGAGCAGGCTGCTTTTCTCTCTTTCTCTTTCTCTCCCCCTCTCCCCCCTCCTTTTTGTGGCTTACTCTGTTCCCCCTGTCTTCTCCAGTTCACCCTAGCGCCTCAGCCCTGCTAGCAATTTTGCAAAGCCGTGGCTTTAACCGAGTCCAGCTTAATCAGAACATCCTGGTACTTTTGGCAGCGCCTTTGCTCGTGGTGATTCAATTAGAGTGCGCCTGCGCCGTAGAGATGGAGGGTGAGAGGACGGGCCTAGCAGCAAGAGAAACAGGCAAATAGAAGAAAGAAAAAGAAGACTTTAGGCAAGACGGTGAGGCAGCTTGATGAATGCCATGGGGAGAGGTGGAAACATTGGAAGTAGAGAAAACGAGAGGGAGAAGCCAATTAGTGGAATGTGTTTTTTTTTTGACAGAGGTGAGTTCAGAGAAGGTTCATAGTGACATCATGGCTGGTTGAAGAAAGTACAGACAGGAGAGCCATTCACCTTTCATTGGACACATGCTTGAGGAACGGCAGTGTGTTCGTTTTCATGCGTTTGTTGGCACTCTTGATAAGTTTGTGGACAACTCCATTTTGGACTTTGGAATACGCCCTGCCAAATCTTTCTCATCCCCTTCCAATCCATACACACACTCACACCAGACTCTTTAGAGGCACATATGTGTTGGCACAGGACGTAAAACGACATGTGGTTTTGTGAACTCCTGAATTGACATGAGCCCCTATGCATGGTACACGCTATAACTAGGTCCTTTTTTCCCTCCTAGTCCATTTCCCAAAGCCTCCTCTGTGTTGTATTCCGCTGTGTATGTTTTTACTTCATGACAGTTGGAGTCTAAATGTGTGCATTTGGCCAGGTCGAATGAATGAGCCCCTTCATTTCCCAGGATGTACGTTTAACTTTGAAACCCAAAACTGCTATTTTCTGTGAGGGTGTATGTGTAAAGAGCGAAGCTGTCGGCGTGTGCCTGCCTTGCGTCCTCTGTATGTCTCAGTGCGGCACAAAAACTTCACATGACATCAATCTGAATGCAAGGAAATAGTGATCTCATTACAGGCATCTTGCCCCTGATTAAAACCTGCCGCGGCCACCGGCCCCCTCACTCCCCTCCGGTTCTACTCCGGCTGCCCCCTCCTAGTTTTTTGTTTCCGTTCTCCAGCCAGGCTGCTCTTTCTGCTGCTAGACACAAACAAATACACATCTCAGTGGAACTGTTTTTGTTTTTCTCATATTAGCATGTACCCATTGCTAATTATCTAAGGGGAAAAGTGACTCATGAAGCATGAATGAATGAGATTGTGGGAAGAAAGCAGTATGAATACGTTTGGGACGATACAACAGAATGAAGAATGTCAGAGGGCATTATCAGAGGTTGATGTCAAATCCCAGAATGGGAAATGACCCTGATGTAATGACAAGGCCATTAGGTGAAGAGAAAAAACACTGAGAGAGGCAGAGTGAGACAGATGCGTAACATAAAGACAAAGGTGAGAATGAGAATATGAATAGACAGAGTTAATCAAGACTTCAGTGAGGATATAAGCACTCTGGCTTCATAGTTGGTTTTGTCAATTTGGCCTCAGTATTACTGGTATGATAAGACTGCAATATGCAAATATGTCCTCTGACCATTCATATTTATGGTTACCCTTGACAAAAAAAAAAAATTCTAGATCAGAACTTCTTTCTCCTAATTTGGTTGTCCAAGATGGCAGATGTAGCATTCAGCTACACAAGTTTTTGTTCATTTGTATAGGTTATGGTAAGTCATACTGTGATGTAAACCATGTTAGCAACCTTTTTACAAACAACTGGGTTGTTTGAGTGAGTATTGAGATCTAGTGTTTGTTAAGTGTTAGCATTGCAGCTCTGAATCTACATTGTTGAGTGCTTTTGTGATTTTGGTCTCTACATTACTGGTATCACAGAAGACCTTTTTCTTCTACAATATTTGTAAAGATGATTCTAGATTAGCATTTCCTTCTCCTACGTTGGGTCCAAGATGGGTGGCTTGCTGGTTAGCACATTTGCCTCTGAGAGTTGGGTCTTGTGTTTGAGTCTGGATAGTGTTTCCTCCTACAGTCCAAAAACATGGAAGTCAGATGAAATGGTTACTCATTGGTGAGTGAGTGTGGCCAGTGATGAATTGCCGCCCTGTCCTGGCTTTGGACTGCCCTGCCCAAGATGGCGGATACAGTATTCAGCTACACAGTTTTTTTTAAGTCTTTAATCATGTCTGATCCACCAGTGTTTTAATTCTCTTACATGTATGAAATTCACAATATGCCTTCAAAACTGATACAAAAAATATCATTTGATTCCATTATTGATTAAATAATCAGCATTTTCAAAAAGAAAAAAACAAAGGGCTTATCTGACCAATAACACAATATGCCATAAAATGTCACATTTTATTGTAAGTTAATAATACACTTAAAAAAGTAGCCAACAAATGACCAACAAATCATTGTCGATTTATTAAGTAGGCACTGGTTTTTCATAAAGTCAAAATTTTGCTTCTATGGTTTAGAAACGGTGCTTCAAAACTAACAAGAACTAAAAACAAGAACTCAACATATGTAGCCCAGTCATTTCTGTCAAGAACATCACCTAGACTTCTCTCAAACCTTATCCAGATCTAAAAAATACACAATATGATTGAGAACTCCAAAAATATAATACAATGTAATGCAACAGGCACCCATTCCAGACAGCAGCAGGGCTGTTAGAAGACTGATTTTGGATGAGATTCCTCCATATTTATGATGGCCATCATTACTAAAACTGATCTAGATCAGCATGTCGCCATCCTAAGTTGGTTTTCCAAGATGCTGGATGCAGCATTCAGCTAAATTTTTGTTCAGTTTAAAAGCTTACGGTAAGTGGTACTGTGTCTCAGCCTTATTTACTTGTGGGATATTCCACAAAACAGGATTTCTAAGTTAGCCATATAACTTAAGCTAAATGAAGAGTTGAAGGATTGTTCAATAAGAATGTCCAGCTGCACGTTTTCTATTGGAATCCTAAAAAATAGGACTACGAAATCCTGTTTTATTTAAAGTAGGCTTTTGGATGTTGTTTGTGTGGATTGAGAGATGTTTTTTACACAAATGACTACTGGATTGTTTGAGTGACTATTCAGTTCTAGTGTTTGTTAGCAATGTTAGCCTTGCAGGCTAAAAAAATTGATTTCCAGACCACCTCAGAAAATCAAAGTTGATTACTGTATTGATTAAACAGTTTTATTTCCCACCACTAAGCTCATGTACATGCATAGAGAGCCCATGCTGCTCTGAGGTGGGGAGAGAACAAGAGAGAGAAGGGAGGGGGTGCTTAGAGATAGCAGTCTGATCTGTCTTCATTATCCTGCACTCTGCAGTCTCCCAGACACATGGATCATAAATCTCAGCCTCCAGCACACTCCACTGACTCCGAAACACAAACACTGCTAACCTCTGACCTTTCTACTGCTCTGCTGCTACTGACACTCACTCACACACACAGACACTCACACACACACAACATAGACACTTGCTCATACCCATTAGGACATTATATACAAGATATACAGTTAAGTATTTAAGGGCTCTTTAAAAAGGATAGGTAATGGCTGTGATGGACGTATGCATATCATTCTGCATGTAAAAACATTAATGTATGAGACTAATGTGGGACCACAAAGTTGGTACACTCTCAGAAACAAAGACTACTGGACTATGACTGGTTCTAAATCTTTACTGTCACTGGGAGGACACTTCAGTGCCCTGTAATTACTGAACATATTTGAATCAGATTCTGTTGTAATAAAATGATTGTAATTTGTATTGACCTGTCTCACCCTGTCCTGACTTCAGACATTTATTTTACTGTTTAAAAAGTTCAGATATGAAAATACAAATTCTTTCTCTTGGAGGGACACAATTCAACCTTAATTACTATGTTGTGCCTTTGTGGGTACATTTACATTGTTTGTATCTTGAACTATTTCCCAGCCTAAGAATATATTTTTCAAGTTTAAAAGTGTTGCTTTTGCTAATAATTGCTATCCAGATAAAACACAGAAAGGACTCTCCCAACACTGAGGTGTAGAAAATAGTGAACTTGCTGTGAAGTGTGGCTAAGTCAACCACTTCCTGTTGACTATGTTCAGAGACCTGATGCCAGCCATGCTGTGGTTGCCTTGTTGTTGCCAGTGCATAACTGGGTCATAATACAATCCTCCATTTGAAAAGCAAGCATTTTAATTCATTGAAGGCTGTAAGAAATGTATTATATACAGATGTAATTGAAAATTCTCAACCCTACAAAGAAAGATAGATAGAGAGAGAGAGAGAGAGACTTTATTGATTCCTTGCGGGAAATCCAGGTCCCAGCCACTGCTGGCAGGGCAGCCGTTCAACACAGCGCCAACCTTATGAAAATAAGAATTTGTTACTGTAGATTTTAATGAAGCTTTAAATGAAGTCTTTTGTCAGTTAAAATGATTCTGCAAATGAACAAAGAAAATGAAACCTATTTTGGAATAACATAAAACTGCTACTGCCAGCCTATATGGCCTAAAGTTGGGTTAAAATGTCATTTACCCATTGGGAACTCAATAAGGATCCTTAATTTGCTTCACCTATGTATTTATATAAAAACCACCCAGGGATGTGTTCAAGGTGTGTTGCAACCAAGGTGAAGACTATACGGAACTGTGAAGTGAGATCATTTCATTGAACCAAAAGGGCAAATTGGTAAGATTTCAAGACTTTGAACATTTTCCATGACAGACTGTACTTTTACTTTAGAATCAAATAATTTTTCTAGTCATTTTCAGACTGTTAAAATGAATTTTGTTCATTCTATTGATTCATAATTAAAAAGTAATGTAATTAATCTCTCTCAAATGCAATTTTCACTATTATGTACTATAATCTGCAAAAAATATAATCCTAACAGCTGTATATATCTCAATCCCATTTTTATACATTATAAAACTGTTCACAGTCTCTGAACAGCTTTTTCCCATGTATTATATGTACAGGGGTTGGACAATGAAACTGAAACACCTGGTTTTAGACCACAATAATTTATTAGTATGGTGTAGGGCCTCCTTTTGTGGCCAATACAGCGTCAGTTCATCTTGGGAATGACATATACAAGTCCTGCACAGTGGTCAGAGAGATTTTAAGCCATTCTTCTTGCAGGATAGTGGTCAGGTCACTATGTGATGCTGGTGGAGGAAACTGTTTCCTGACTTGCTCCTCCAAATCACCCCAAAGTGGCTCAATAATATTTAGACACAAAGACTTGCTGCCTTGGTCACAGATGCGCCAGCAAGACGTGCACCAACAATTTGTCCTCTTTTGAACTCTGGTATGTCACCATAATGTTGTGTGCATTGCAACATTTTGAGCAAAACTGTGTTCTTACCTGCTAATTGAACCTTCACACTCTGCTCTTACTGGTGCAATGTGCAATTAATGAAGATTGGCCACCAGACTGGTCCAATTTAGCCATGAAACCTCCCCCACTAAAATGACAGGAGTCATTGTCTAACCCCTGTACATGTTGTTCAGAGACTGAAGTGAACAGTTCTGCAATGTACAAAAATATGCTTGTGATTAAGATAATAAAGTGCTTCATCATAAGTCACCTTGATTAAGGTGGTAGTAACTTCAGGCTCCTGCAGATGGTATGGGATTTTCATTGGTCTGGACTTGAATGAATGTAAGCTTTGATATACCTGCAAATTCAGCTACTTCCTTCACACGGGTGCCTTTGGCTGCCCAAATACATTCACTGCTTTATTACCAATCATTAACATCTGCTTTGTGATCTATTTTTCACAAATCAGATGAGACATTCACTGCACTGTATCACCTCTTCATCTATGAGATGCCCAAGGTATGTATAGCTTAATCATCTTTGTATAGCACCATCTGCAGGAGCCAGACATTTCTACCACCTAAGCAATCAAAATAACTAATTTTTTATCCAGGGAGCTTACAATGCAGTGCTTCATCAGGAGCTGCAAAAGATATCAGGAGCTGCTGTTTGCAAGCTCTATTGCTGACAGTAAAGACTAAGAGTCATCACTTGTGGAGAGGGTAATACTACATGCTTTCACCAACATTAGTGCATACCTAACTAACTTCTTACTTGTTCTGAAGACTCCACTAGGTTGTACCTCAATTTCCGTATTGACCGAGATATTTTTAAGAGGAATTCACATTAGATATATGGTTATATCAGAATATTACAACCACCCCAAAGTATAAAGTCATGGCCGAAAGTGTTGGCACCCCTGAAGTATTTCTCCCAGAAAATTATTGCAATTACACATGTTTTGTTATACACATGTTTATTTCCTTTGTGTGTATTGGAACAACACAAAAAAACAGGAAAAAAAGGTAAATTTGACATAATTTCGCACAAAACTCCAAAAATGGGCCGGACAAAATTATTGGCACCTTTTCAAAATTGAGGGTAAATAACTTTGTTTCAAGC